>JAMPIV010004654.1:0-44028 GCA_024509875.1 Oreohelix idahoensis
GAAAATATCTACACCACTAGATACTCTGATGTATCTTTTATTCTATAATTTAACATAACAAACTCCGCCAATGCCGGTCCCAAGCCCGGATGAAAACGGAGGAGGGCGGCCTGCATGGAGGCCGTAAGGAGGCAGCCCCTCCACCATGCAAAGGCACAACAGGCCAATCACCTGTTTGCTTTAAATCATGATTACGCGAACTACAAGAGAGAAAACCGGACTGATTCTAAAGGCGACGAACTGGAACGGACTACGGACTACGACTTATGGAACTTGGGACACAAGAAGTATAAATGGGAAGGAAGAGGAGCTGGTGGAAGAGATGAGGAAAGCAAAACTAGAAATCCTGGCTATAACAGAAACGAAGAAAAAAGGACAAGGAGTCATGGATCTCGATGGCAACACGTTGCTCTACAGTGGTGTACCCATATCTGAAAGAGCTAAAGGGGGCGTGGGTTGCATTGTGGCCCAAAATCAAAAAGATAGTATCAAGGGATGGAACTTTGTCTCGGAGCGCATTATGGTTGTAAAACTAAAAGAAGGAGAAACCATAGTCAACCCGGTCATAGTGTATGGGCCAAATGAGGATGAGAGAGCAGAGGTCAAGGAGGAATTCTTCGAGCTGCTTCAAAGGACAGTGGATGACTGCCTAGATGAAGTTATTATGCTCGGAGATTTTAATGCCAGAGTTGGAAATGACCATGCTAGATGGGGTGGAGTTATCGGAAGATATGGAGAAGATACTCTCAATGACAATGGAAAGCGACTCCTTAGATTCTGCAGTGAGCAGAATCTGATCATTACAAACACAAAGTTCCCCCATAAGCGCATACATGCATACACTAGATGTGAACCAACCAAGAATGAGAAGTCAGTGATCGACTATGCCATTGTTCGGAGAAGCTCATTCAGATATGTCCGAGATGCAAGAGTCTGGAGGGGGCCAGAGATTGGAAGTGATCACTACCTGCTAACAATCAAACGAACAACTGAAAGAGTTGCTCAGCCTAGGAACTGCCCAACATCACGCAAGAAACCAAGTAAACGAACAGGAGAAATGAGCATTAGGACCTACAAGCTGAGAGAGCCAGAAATTAAGACCAGATATCAGGGGCTTATTGCTACAGCAGTGAGCAACACAGAAGAACGACCTGATGACTTGGAAACCCTCTGGAATAAATTCAAGGATATCATAAAGACAGCTGCTGCAGAAGCATGCGGTGAAGTCCGACTTGGGAACCAGAGAAAGAGGACACCTTGGTGGACAGAGGAAGTCAAAGAGAAAATAAGAGAGAAGAAAATGGCATGGAAACAATACTTAGGAGCTAAAAACACAACAGGACAAATGGAAAAATATAGAGAATATGTGACACTCAGAACAGAAGCAAAGAACAAAGTGCTAGCAGCAAAACAGAAGTCCTGGGAAGAATTTGGAGAAAAGCTAGAAAAAGATGCACAAGAAAACCAGAAATTGTTCTATAAGACCCTAAAGAACACGAGGAAAGAAAAACAATGCCCTCTCAAATTTATAAAGGACAAGCAAGGCAAATTGCTTACTGCCCCGAAGGAAGTAATGGAAAGATGGAAAGAATATTTCTCAGAACTCCTGGATGGTGAGCATGATGAAGCATCAGAAATGATAACCACTGACACAGAAGAGGAAACCAATGATGGTGAAGATGACATAAAGATGGAAGAACTGAGGGCAGCACTAGAGAAAATCAAGATGGGCAAAGCAGCAGGGCATGATGGTATAACACCAGAAATGGTTAAGTACATGGGAGCATCAGGCGACCTATTACTCTTAAGGTCCCACAGGCAGCATGGTGCAACAAGACCATACCAAAGGATTGGGAGATTGCCATCATAACACCAATTTTCAAAAAGGGTGACAATCGACGATGTGGAAACCATAGAGGCATATCCCTTCTCAGTGTCCCTGGTAAAATCTACTCTAGAATCCTAGAGCAGAGACTCCGACGCCTAGCTGAGCCACAATTGGATGAGGTCCAGTGCGGATTCCGAGCAAACCGAAGTACTCAAGATCTAATCTTCACACTCAGACAGCTGAGTGAAAAGGCCCTTGAGTATAAGAGTGAGATCCATCTTTGTTTCATAGATCTGGAAAAGGCGTTTGACAGGGTCCCTTGGAGCAAACTTTGGGACTGTTTGGCAAGGAAGAATATTCCAGCACCTCTGATTCATGCTATACAGAGCTTCTACAAGTCTTGCAGAAATTATGTGAGGACAGCAAACCATAAGTCAGAAGAGTTCAGGACCACCACTGGTGTAAGACAAGGTGATATCCTATCACCTTACCTCTTCATACTTCTTATGGACGATGTCATCAAGGTATGTAAGGAGAGAACAAGAAAGTATTCAGTGGGGTACTGGAAGATGAGACAGGTCTATATTTCGGAGCTGGCATTTGCTGATGATGTTGCCCTGATTGCTAAATCAGAGGCACATCTCCAATCCAACCTGCAAGTCTGGTAGGAAGAGCTGGAGAAGAGAGGGATGGTCATAAGCAGCTCTAAAACAAAATCCATGGTGATATCACGAGAAGAAAGAAAACATCAGATTAAGTTGGGAGAACAGGTCCTGGAGCAGGTCGACCACTTTAAATATCTCGGAGCTATTATAGACCGAAAGGGAGGTATCAAAGAAGAGTTGGCCACTCGAAAAGCAGCGGCTGGGAGACTTTTTCAGGCCATAAATCGTGGATTCCTCAGCAAGAAAGAGGTTGGTAAGAAAACGAAGATGGCTGTATACCGCTCCACCTATGTCCCAGTCTTGACATATGGATGCGAGTCGTGGGCAATGACTACAACCCACAAAAGCCAGATCCAAACCTCAGAAATGAGGTATCTGAGGAAAGTGGTTGAAGTAACAAGAAGAGACATGGTCCGCAACCAGACGATCCGTCAAGGCCTAAAATCCCATCCGCTGCAGACCCAAATAGAACAGTCCCAACTAAGATGGTTTGGCCATGTCTGCAGAATGGGAGAAGATCGGCTACCACGACAAGCATGGGAAACAAAGAGCCAGGGATCCAGACCTCCAGGACGACCCAGAGTCTGCTGGGAGGACAACATTAGAAATCTTTGAAGGACCGAGGACTAGAATGGAACCAGGCCAGGAAGAAGACAGCTGATAGAATGGTCTGGCGCTCTCTCTTCCAAACCTCTACACCTCACGGTAGAAGGGGAACGACTAAGTAAGTAAGTATTTAACATAACATACATTCAATACCTCTCCGTAAAGTCCTTCAAGTTGAGGTCCGCGACATAATTATATTATTTCACAATATTCTCAGAATACTCATCTACATTATACGAATCTCCTGGCATCAATAGGTGCATACACTTTCTTTATACACAAGCATGACGACGGACATAGCGGCCTCAAAAGGACACACATACGAGGTAGCTTCAAAAAGTTCCCGGAATAGTCGACTCATGTTTGAATGAATGATTATGTCATGGAGATTATAGTTTTATAAGTTGGTAGTGACCTTGAGGAAACGACATGGCTGATGTAACCTTCACATGTACTCTCAAACAAAAGTTACAGAAGTTTGTTTGTGTGGTGTGCACGTAGCATCGTCGGAGTTGAAAATGTCCTTGATTGAACAACGTACAAATGTCCTTGATTGAACAACGTACAAATTTTGTGTTTTGCTTGAGAAGTCACCCTCAGAGACAGCAACCTTGCTTAATAAAGCATATGGTGATACCGCAATGAAGAAATCGCAAGTTTTTGAGTGGCACAAGCGTTTCCGTGAAGGTCGTGTTAGTATCGATGATGATCCACGTAGCGGACGACCGCCTACCTCGATAAACAGTGAAAACATTGAGCGTGTTCGGAACGTTGTTCTTGTTGACAGAAGACTTAGTGTAGAGAAAATAGCCTCCATATTCCCCCGACTTGGCACTGCCTGATTTTTTCTTGTTCCCTCGCCTAAAATCGGCACTGAAAGGGCAGAGATTCAAGGATGCTGAGGACGTTATCACCAATGCGACAAAGCAGCTGAGAGGTGTCAAAGAATGGGTTCCAGGATTGTTTCCAACAGCTGTATGGACGTTGGCAAAAGTGTGTAGTTGCCGATGGGAACTATTTTGAAGGAAATGTAGTGTAAATAATTGTATTGTTGCTTATTTCTAAAATATACACAAATTCCGGGAACTTTTTGAAGCTACCTCGTAAAACGCAGCCATTCCGGCTGGAGACACTGCCAAACGTCAACTGCTGTTGCGCACGCGCGTCTACGTAATTATTTTATTTGACGTCATTTTAATCTAGCGATGATCTATTTGAGCACCGCGATGTTTCAAAATCATGAACGCATTGCAGTGCGCAAAAAGAGGCGTAACAGTGCCCTTGTTCTTGGCAGCACTTTCATACCCAATATTTCAGTAGAACATACACTGAAGCAGCTACTAGTCCTCTCGGAAGTATATATACTGCAGCTGGTCCCTTTACAGAAAGCCTACATGGCAGTATTCGTGTTCTCTTGCGGTAGTGGTTGTCTGTAGCTATATGTTTGACATGATGAGGTTGCCTGTCCATTAGTAGTTGCCTGTTACGACACACCTTAAGTAGCAGTTGTCCTGTTCTTTATGTCTCCTCAGAGATCCACAGGAACCACCTGGGGCTGGGGGGAAGGTAAGGTAAAGGTAGTCTCATAGCAGATACTGCCATAGTAGAGTGAATTGTTAGAGGCTACACCATACTAGTTCCTGCATCGAGAAGAGAGGTGACAATTTCCCTTCCTTGCTACCTTTTCCTTTCTTAATTCAGGAGCAGAGTCAGGTACCCATTTACCGTTAGATAGACTGGAGCGTAAAGTCACCGTGTTTTGAATCCGATACCTTCGGCACGTGAGATCAGAGCTCTAAACACTCTGTCAATCGGACGTCATGGTGGAGGGTATAGGTCAGAAATAAAGAAGAGAATAGCACAAGCATAAAGTGTATTCTGGTAAATGAGAAATTTTAAAAAAATCACGCAAGCAATTTTATATTGTTTCGGAAAGTTGAGCGTAAATGCAGTCTTACCACAATTATGTCGATAATTATGCCAAAAGGGACATAATTATGCCAGAAGGGACATAATTATGCCAATGAAGACATCAAGAAAAAAGCAGCTGAAGACTATCATTACAGAAGCTCATTCCATAATCAAGTATTTTTCAATTTTTGTATATTTACGGCACACTTTGTATTTCACTGAAGATTTGCGGCACACTTATCTGACCCCGTGCCTAAATAAAAAATTTACATATAAATTAAATTCAATACGCTACTTTGTGGGTACTTTAGAATAAAGAAAACTCTCAATTTCATTTTGCTACTAATGAATAATTCTTTTGGTTATCCGCCTTCTGGATAAGATTAAAGTGTTTTAAACGCCCTACTGTTTGGTCTTGGCTAGGATCATGTGTCTTGACCAGGGTCGGGGTCGGGCGTTCTCCAAATGCGACACATGTGAGTTAAAAAAAATGCGACCTCATGCGAGGAAATTTTATTTTAATTTTAAAAAAATAAGATCAAAGTGATTTAGTGTCGCAGATATATTTGATGGTGCACTCCAATTGTCGGAGAATGAGAATCCAATTGTCGCATAAAGAATTTTACTTTCTGATGGATGATGTAAGTATGTAAAGGAAGCACATAGACCTTTAGGCACTAGTTTTCACAGAGGTGAGCTAGTGTTAAGGGAAAGAGTTAACAGAAGGGCACAGGTTGGTGTCAGTGATTCTCTCACCTTTTAGACTACCAACTCTTGTATTTTTCTGGCGACGACTAACTCTTTCTTACTCAAATCTTTTTGAAGATGAACTAGTAGTAACAAGTAATACAAAGAGGGTTGAGAATGTTTTTTCTGAACAGAACATACAATCTACTAAGTCAAACTCAGAATGATGGTGAGTTACATAATGTACATAATTACTTTAATTACAGTGGAAAATAAAATCAATGTTGACATGTACTTTGAAAAGAAATACTAGGAAATTTAGAACTGTCAGTGTCTTTGGTTCAGATAAGAATAAGAGGCTATTTTCCTCACTGACGAAAGTTTATTCCTATGGCTATTTCGTGGAAAAAAGTGAATTCTGATTTTGGTCTGGGTTTTAAGTAGACTTATTTGCTTGGACTTCTCCTGGGCGTCCCAGTAGGTAGGAGTTACCAACTGGATAATGTGCTTCAGTTGAGCTACAGTCCAAGAGATGACTAGGCTGTTCGTTAACCTGGTTGTGAAGTTGCGTTATGCTGTTCAGGTGCTGACGATGTGTTGACTGCTTAAATCGGTAGACTGCTCAGGGTTGCTGACTAGTGATATCACCGCTAGGTTTGAGACCTAAGCACTAGTTCTCTCTGTAGCATAGCGCAACTAGGTGGTTTACTCGCAACAATTTACAGCAAATCAAAATCCAGAAACTGGCTAGGATTCTGCAACTGGGCTGTGGAAGACAATACAGGCAATCACAATCTTCTGTTTTATACAGATATTAACTACAGCCACTCTGGACATTTCGTCTCAGAATAGTGCCTAATAATATATTTACCTGAAACCGTAACAGTCAGTCTTCCTTAAAGGCGACTGTCCATTTGTTTACAAATTCCTGTCTAGCGGTAGTCTTACAATCAGGTGAGGTCAGTAAGGTCAACATTTGTTATAAGCAGACGCCTGGCCGTGTGCGTTCATGCGTGACTGCATTGGAGGAATATTTCATTCACTCGTCCATTGAACAACATAGGTCTTCTCTCGTTCACAACAGTTTTTTGTTTTTTTTTCATCACATTCCCAATATAATTAGAATGTAGTACTTTCAGATATCAGCCAGTACTTACATCATTATAATGCATCAATAACATTCAAAATACATAAATGCAAAATAGCTATCATTCTAATGTAAAGAAATAAAAACCACAATATTAAGTATTTCACACTTTACATCAATTAACTAATCCCTTGATATTAGAGTTAGCTAATTAAGCGAATACTGAGAGTTTGCTTACCGCTCAGGACTTTATCCGCAGCTTAAGAACTAGAATTTGTGTAGCGTTACTCTCAATCACATATACTTGTAGGTATGAGGCTTCTATTCTATAACTTATAAGCGTGCGTTGTCTTCCAACGGTTAATCAGCAAGTGATCTTAAAACTCAGCATTTGTTCGCATGAAGTTAAAACATTTCCGTTCCCACCTCCAGAGTTAATTATTTCCCGTCTCTCGTTTAGACACGTACGGTACCAAGATTTATCGTGGCGGTCCCCATTTGACCACTGAACACAGAAATTTAATACTCTGGGAACCACTGCGAAATCGACCAAGCTAATAAATCGTTTAGACATCCTTAAAGAAATGCTTTTAAGTTCCTTTGTTGAAGGAGATAGAATTTGGATAGTATGACAGGACTATTAGTGAAGACTGGAAAAACAGCTAAAGAAACGATCGCAGGTGTAAATATTTTGTAGAGAAAACAGACAAAATGTGAAGGAAAAGAAAATTAAGGAATTAAAAAATAATCTAGACGAAATCTTCGAGCACTCTGTGACACTTAGCCAGGGCCGGGATCACACATAATTGTACACATTTAACTTAAAAGTCAATAGACCTCACTTTGAGCCCCAGAAGAGGTATTAAAAAAATAATAATAAAAAGTTAATAACTCCAATTATTTTTGAATGAATTCAAGCTGTAAGATCAGTTTTATATTACATAATCACTAAAAATGTATTTCATGTAGTAAATTTACAAAATTTTTGCGGCACATTTTGATAGGCACGGCGGCACACTAGTGTGCCGCGGCACACCGCTTGAGAAACACTGCCATAATCAGTTGGGCTAAGATTTTAATCACTTTAAAAACTGTTAGAAAATGCCATATAAAAATTCATTTATGACCCCTCAAAAATGCCCGACAAAATAAAAAACACAACTTTCTTTATTTTAGTTTCCGAACTAAATTAAAATTATTTTGTTTTATTAAAAATAGAAAATAAACGGCATAAAACAAAAAATAACAAATATGAGTTATTTTACTCTTACTGTGCCAAACTGTTTTCGTAACTTCAATTTTTGTTGTTGTTGTTGTATAGACAGGGGTGTCAGCCCTATGCTAAAACCCCCAACCTGGAGGACTGGGGTGTCAGCCCTATGCTAAAACCCCCAACCTGGAGGACCAGGGTGTCAGGGGTGTCAGCCCTATGCTAAAACCCCCAACCTGGAGGACCAGCCGAGCAAAGTAGAATCAATTTGTTGTTGCCCTACAAGACGCCACTAGGCGTGATGGCCACTGACTGCTTTGATGGTCGGCGGCTAAGGATCAAAGAAGAAGAAGTGCCAAACTGGCAATTGTTATCTTACTTACAAATACAAATCAATAAAACAAAACAAAGGACAAAACATAAAGAAATACAACTTGGTTTTTTTTTTTTTTTTGTGCCAAAACTGAAAGTCTATTTTATTAACCAAAAACATGCTGTCTAAGACACACAGAAAAAGACATTTCAAAGATACAATTTAAATTTTCACATGTTCTGTGCAAAACTGAAAATGTTATGTTTATTTACCAAATAATTCTTTATTATATATAAAACACCCCCCCCCCCCACCCACACACACACACACACACACACACACACACACACACACACACACACACACACACACACACACACTCACACACACACACACACACACACACACACACACACACACACACACACACACGCACACAAAAGATATAAACTTACAACTGAATATTTTACAGTGTCTATGGCAAACTGGAAGTTTTTATTTAATGGGTCCAGATCGAAAAAAAAACAGGACAAGAGCACGGCAGAGAATGGCAATCATGAAAAAACTTGCTGGCACGGGTTGGGGAGCAGACGAGAGAGTACTAAAGAAGCTATATACTGGGCGAGTGAGACCAGTCCTAGAATATGGCATTGCAGCATGGTCAACGGCAGCTAATTCGAACTTTAACAAAATAAACAGAACCCAAAACCAAGCAATGAGAATCATAACAGGGGGCATGAAGTCAACACCCATAAAAGAGTTGGAAAAGATTACTCACCTCCAGCCTATGGAGGATAGAAGAGACAGCAGAGCCCAGCAACAAGCCAAGAAATTCAGGAGGCTGATAGACCACCCAATGCACCAGAGAATAAATGGACTTGGAAGGGGAAGATTGAAGCGAAGCAACTTTGTAGAGACAGTCAAAACAAAGATGAGAGCAGACCCAAAAACGCAATAACAACAGCTACGCAGTATACTGTACAGCGTGTCCGGCAGAATCACTACCAATAACAAATGTCAATATCTCCTCATCCATGTAAGTTATAATTATTTTTTATGGTTACCTCGTATAGAAACCATCACATTTTTAAGAGCAGTAAGACAATTGATAAATTGTCCGATAATGTGCAGATAACGCATACGTAATGCGCAGCCGCGGAATGTGATGAAGCGTGTAGTGAAAATGGCGGAGTTCACGGTGCAGCAGAAAGTGCAATGCTGTTATTGGCTTGCGGAATTAAAGTTTCTCATTGTTGTGCAAAGGAGATTCAGGCAGGAATATGGACAGAAACCTCCGGAGCGACATACCATAGTGAAATGGCACAAGCAACTGTTGGAAACAGGTTCTTTGTTGAGAAAGAAGGGAAACGGCAATGAAGCGTTGTCTCCAGATATAGTTGAAGCAGTTAGCGAAGCTTGTCAACGTAGCCCGCGGAAATCCATTCGACGGGCAAGAGGAGAATTGGGTATTCCAAAATCTACTGTTCACGACATTGTGCACAAAAGATTGCGGCTTACAGCCTACAAGATCCAGCTAGTGCAGAAGTTACAGCCAAATGATAAACCCAGACGGGCCGAGTTCGCAAATGCAATGCTATGTCACCTCGATGATGACAATGAATTTCTCAATCGTGGTATTCTCCGATGAAGCGACCTTACACACTTGTGGCAAAGTTCACCGGCATAATTGTAGGATATGGGGAAATGAAAAGCCACATGTCGTAATGGAGCATGAGCGAGACAGCCCTAAACTTAACGTGTGGTGGGCCTTAACCTCGAATTATGTTGTGGTGGATTTGATGTTATGAATTTGTTGTTAGGTATTAATAAGTGAATAAATGAGATTAGCTATGAAGGTCCCTGAATTTACCCAATAGTATTGTGAACTTTTCAGGGTACCTTTCAGCTACCACCCCTT
Source organism: Oreohelix idahoensis (assembly GCA_024509875.1). Taxonomy (NCBI): domain Eukaryota; kingdom Metazoa; phylum Mollusca; class Gastropoda; order Stylommatophora; family Oreohelicidae; genus Oreohelix; species Oreohelix idahoensis. The sequence goes on from JAMPIV010004654.1 coordinate 10,226, forward strand.
TTATCTTGTGGCCGGGCAGGGTAGTGGGGGTTGCTGTTTAACTCGAGAGTATTAGATTTTGATTACTAGCTAGCCTGCTAGAGGTGATGATTTCTCTCTACAGACTTACAGGAATTTACCAGGTTCGGGGACAATCCTCTATGATGTTTTATTTTTAGAGCATATGGTTATTATTTGTGTTGCACCTGCAACGATTAGCTTTGGCATGATCCTTTAATAATTGGTATGATGGCTAACTGCAAACATATGATTCGTCAACAGCATTTGTGTTCAATGAAACAAATGTTTATTCAATTTCCAACAAGAACTGGGTTAAGTCAAATGGTAACCACTGTGGTGAAGTGGGATGTTATAAATACTTATAGGGAACTTAGTGTACTGACTGAGATCAGCTGTGAAGGTATCTATATCTATTAAGAGTAGTGTATTATAGATAACCTTACTTGCTACCACATATCTATATATCTCAGTCAGAATTATTCTGGAATAGTGTGATGCTACGTTATGTGTCTAGGGTATGAGTATGGTGAAGTGTAAGTCACAACAACAGACAGATAAACAATTTAATTTAATCCACTACTCTTGACAACACTGTGACACTCACATACATATAACACTCTACAAAGATATCTTAAAAGAGTCACTGATAAACTTTCGAATAACAATATGTATTCATTACTGGCATGAATGAATATGTGTCCTGATTCAACTACAAGGGAATCAGGAATCACAATCAATTTAAATTACAAGTTATGTACAGAATGTATTTAATATGAATATTGTAGTGACATATATTATTACAAATGTTCTATGTGTGTCAGTTGTGTAGTAGTAAAATGAGGTAATACTGGTTTTGTTTTGTTCAAGCTCTGTTGGTATTTGTCATCATGACTTCAATAGTTTGTCTTTAGGGACCAGTATTGGAGATGTTCACAGTTCCTGATTTTAAGACAAGTAAATTCCCCTCTTAATGTTAATTTTAAAAAGTCAGTTCAAGATGAGGGGACATAATGTTGAGCTCAGCTGGCCAAGTTAGCTTATCTGGCGTGATGGCGGCAGGAAAGGACTCCTCTGCTCGAATTCTCCTCTGGACTCTGGAGACACCTCACTGATAGCTAAAAGGACCAAGGAGTATGCTGTCCGACACTGGATTCAGCAAAGCTCTGACCAGGTGCTGCTCAGTACCATCAAGACCACTGTCCCTGAAATCAAGAAGGATGTACCTTCTACTTCATAACTAACTTAAACTCTCTTGTTACATTGATCACAACACAGCACAAACATTGAGTTCAGAGCATTAGGCCAACTGTCAGCTTCATTTGAAATACTTTATTCCAGTATTACCCTTCTTAATGGTTACTACGCCTCTGCACTTCCAGCATTATTTCTTTCTAGTCAATCATCCAGGTGTCAGTGTACTGTTTGGCCATTCCATGCCGTTTTACTTCTCTCCGACACCCTCTGTTCAGGCTGGAGCATTACAGGCTTTACCTCACGTTGGCCACTGAACTACACATATATATACAGGCATAAATCAACAATTCACATTCAATTTTCATTAAAAGATATTGAATGGTTCAAGCTTACCACAATTCATACGAATAAACACAGATACGTTGATTAGCAATGAATTCTGGCACAAATTTCCATCTGCCTATGTTCCAGGCTTTTATTTAACACAATTATGAGCTGGCTTCAACGCACTGTTGCTTTATCAAGATCATTTAAACAAGTGGTCTCGAACTAACGCTCCCAAGTGTGTATATCAGCGAGACTGGCCAATGAGCCACGTTTCGACAAGTGTTTGAAAAAATGTTACCTTTTCCCGTTTCCCCTAACAACCAAGATAGTATTTATAGCCCGACCAATCGTGGTTAGGCTTTCATTTGTTGCGCTCCAATCAATTTGGAGTTTACATGGTAGGCTATTTCTGTAACGTAAATTTTTTTTCAAACACGTTATAAAAAATTTTATGAGCAGAAATGATTTCATGCTGTCAGGCAGCCTCACTATTTTATTTTGGGTATAATTTATTAATTCCTGGACTATTGGCGTAACGTTTTACATATTATTTGTCAGCAAGCCCTAAGGAACCCAATTTTCCCACTTTAAAAGAGCTACGTGGCTGCGTTCAAAATATGTATTTTCTACCTCCTGTTTCGAAGATATGCTGTCTGGGTACTGTTATGTTTTCAACCGTAAACCCATCTATTGTTATCTTTCCTAATAAGCGTTTTTTATGATTTTAAAACCTAACTCTGGGGAAGGGTAGTGTATTTTATCACTGTCCGTCTGAAAAAAAAGTTAGTGCTTGTAGCCTAACACGCGTGATAGTAGTAATTGTGTATCGCGCGACGCGTGTTTAATGTTCGGCTTTCTGCCTCTCCCTTCTCGCTATCCTTTTGTCCATCTGTTCGTTCGTTTTGGTAACGTAATATAATTAATGTTAGGATTAATTTAGGTCATTACGCAGTACGTCTCAATTTTTTTCTTAGAAATGCAGCACACGTTTCATTGAAGAAGGCGGGTAATAATACAGTAAGCTTTTATATCAACGTGAAAGCGTTACAATTTGCAGACGAAGCAGAAAACAAGGGGATTTCGAGTACATTCTTTGTGACAGCACTGTTATTTTACCATTGCTCTTCTCTTTATTAATTTTATTTGTTAGGCTTCATATTTACCTAATAATTTATATATGTGGATTAGAATATTTCATGACACCTCCCCTCTTAAAACAGACATTATATGTCAGTCCTTTATTCTATATACACATAGAGAAATTTATTATTATTTCTGGGGTTTACGGTGATTCTCATCACACGGATGGCGGCTTAAAAAATCCGCTCCCAAATTGGTTTTTCCAGATATATACTCGATGCTAAAATTATATGGAGCCAGAAGCAAAGACCATCGGAGTAACCTAGAGTTCTCATGCTTAGCCTGTGCTAAAAACGATAAAGGTTTGTGATCTGTTTGCAACTTAAATGCCTTCCCATATAGATAAATATTGAATTTCTTTATTGCCCATATTACTGCAAGACATTCTTTTTCGCTAGTTGAGTAGTTGATTTCAGCTTTATTAAACTTTCTGCTAGCATATGCCACTGGGCTTAATTCCCCATCCAATGCATCTGATTTCTGTAGTAGAGTTGCACCTAGCCCAATATTACTTGCATCCGTCCTTACTATGAATTCTTGACTTAAGTCAGGTAATTTCAAAATGGGTTTACTTGTGAGCTTTTCCTTCAACTCTTGGTAAGTCATTTCACATTGTGGTGTCCATGTAATGCGATCTGGATGTCCTTTACGTGTCAATTCAGTTAACGGTGCACATATGGAATTAAAGTTTTTGATATACTTCTGGTAGAAACCACATAATGAGACAAAGGATCTCACGTCCTTCTTGGTTTGTGGTCTCGGGGCTTTCTGTAGTTTCTCTAAATTCTTTGGGTCAGGGGTCATGTTTCCCTGATAAACTGTGTGTCCCAAAAATTCCAATTCTTTACATCCAACGCAACATTTGGTTGGTCGGGCTGTTAAATTTGCCTCCCTAAGTCGATCAAACAGCATGTTCAGAGAGTCAATGTGTTCCTCAAATGTTTCTGTTGCTATAAGGATATCATCCATAAAATTTGTTATACAGGGATTATTCAGAGGATCCAATAATTTTCTCATCATTCTAGAGAAGACACTAGGCGCATTCTTCAATCCAAATGGCAATCTATTAAACTCATAGTGTCCTTCTGAGGTACTAAAAAGCTAGGTATGGTCTAACCTCAGGCTTTACTGGAATCTGATAGTATCCTTTACTCAGATCCACTTTTGAGAAATATTTAGCTTTATTTAGTCTGGCAAACAGCTGATTTGTATCCGGCAATGGATCCACCTGTCCTTCTGTAATAGCATTCAGTCTCCTGTAATCTATACAGAGTCTATGTTCTCCAGAGGGCTTCCTTAAGAGTACAACACCGGAACTATACGAAGACTCACTGTGCGAAATAATTCCTTCCTTCAACAGATAGTCTATCTCTTCCTTCAAAGCTTTCTCCTTAGCAAACGGAATCGAATATGGTTTCATACAGACAGGTGTGGGGTCTATCAGTTTCATATCATATTCCAATAGGTTTGTATGCCCTGGTCGGTCTGTTAACACCTCTGCATGATTATTTAGAACCTGTTGCACGCTCTCTTTCTGAGTTTTCGTTAAATGTGTACTGATTTTCACCTGTGCTGCTGTCTCACAGGGGTGTAATGGATATTCAAATGATGAAAGTGGTTCCTTTTTTCATCTCCATGGCGATGGACAAGGTCAACAAGTGTGTCTCTTCCTGATGTTCTCTTTCCAAATATTTCTTCAGGAGATTCACATGATAGATTTTTTCTTTCCCCTTCTTATCTATCTTATAATTTGTTCTAGACACCTTCTCTAAAACTGTATATGGACCCTGCCATCCAATTTGTAACTTATTCTGACTCCCGGGCAAAAGAAGTAGTACTTTCTCTCCCACAGCCAAATCTCTGTCTTTCGCCTTCCTGTTATAATAGGCAGCATGTTTCTTCCTGGCTTGTTTCAAATTTTCATTGGCAAGTTTCCAGCCAGTTTTCAACCGAGTGGTCAGCTCATTCACATATTGGTATGAAGATGTAATGTTTTCCTCTGCCTTTTCATCAGTCCACGTTCTTAACAAAGCTACATATGGACCTTTAATTGTGTGGACCTATTTGTCCATGCACCGGTATGGTCTCTTCCACTCGAAGCTTTATAGTGATGATTTTTCCTCCCAGAATTTTCATTCACAAAACGACCGCTACCAATTCTTTTTTTTTGGGGCTGTCTCCCCTCTTAAAATTCTTGATGAGCGATTTCCTCTCTACATCCTCTTCCTCCAGTTTGTTTAAGTCCGATTGAGGGATTTTCGGCTTATCCTGGGGTAAGACATCTTTTTGCACTCTCCGCATAGTGGCCATAGTAAAACAGTTAAGTGAAGCTTGTCCGTGAAAAGGGGCTTCCCATTCCATTTGGTCCACTTTTCCAAATTTATATCTCTTTTTATTATCAGGCCTAATTTTGCCCCGTGGCGTGTCCAGGTCCTGATCCATGTTCCCACTTGTGGGTGTTCCCTCATGTGCTATGCTACACCTTTCTACAAAATTCTCAATGTCCCATCTTGCTTTGGGCCAATAATAATTATGAGCCACCTTTTGAATGATGGTACCTATCTTCTCATGGTCCCCATCTGGTTTCACATGTAGGCTCCTTATTAATTCTGTCCTGTATCTTTTTGGAAGAACCAGCTGTCCGTGACCATTGGATCTAGCTCCAGTCTTCCTATACATCAACTTGTTTTTCATGTAAAAATCTCCCTTGCCTGGAGTTGTATGACAAGTTGACAATTTTCTGAAACAAGGCTTGAGTGTTTTATCCCCAGCCTGTGCCTTCCTCATCTCTTCTGGAGTGGTATCTAACATAATATCCTCCTCCTGTCTTGAGGTCGACCTGACCTGAAGGGTTGCCATATACACAGGTTTCCTTCTGCAACGGTCAGTGTCATGATTGTCCATCTGACAATTTTTACACAACCTTTTTCCTTGGTTGAAAGATTTTCTTTCATCATATTTCCTTTCATCGAATTGTGGGAATTTATTTTTATTTTCATACCGTGGCCTATCAAATTGGTGCTTACCTTTATTTTGATCCCTAGGATCAAATTTATTAAAGTTCTGTGGTGCCCTAAAGTTATCCACCTGTTTCTTTTTATTACCTGTTACCTCTGCTTGAGCTGCTTGATACCTTTCAGCAACATTTAGCAACTCACCCAGCCTCTCTGCACCTTGTTCCATGAGAAACTTTCTCAGGTCTGGAGCCATGGACTCTCTTAGTTGCTCTATAAGGACCATTTCCTTAAGATCTTGGGTTTTCCCCAGAGAAGTCCATTTCTCCAAGTATGTCTCGATTCGTGCAGAGAACTGGTGATAGGTTTCACCTGACAGTAGTTTAGCATTCCTAAATTTTTTCCTGTAAAACTCTGCATTCTTTTCATACCTTAACAAAAGAGCCTGCTTTAGCATGTCATAATTTTCCTGATCACCTCTGCTCATTTTTGCAAAAACTTCATAAGCTGCCCCACGAAGTCCCTGAGATAACTTTAAGCTCCACCTTTCTCTCTCTAACCCATACGTGGTAGCTAATAGTTCATACCTATTTATATAGCTCTCAATATCATCGTCTTTCTCAACAAAATGATCTAAATGAAAGTTCATAGCTGAGATTGAGGCTCCTTGAGTAACCGTAGCATCAGAGGCAAAGGGACTGGCACCATTTTCAGGAGCATGGCCTTGAAACTCAAACTCCCTTAGTCTTAACTCATGTTCCCTTTGTAATCTCTTCTCCTCCTTTTCTGCTTCCCTCTCTGCAGCTAATCTCTTCTCTTCTCTTTCTGCAGCTTGTCTTCTTTCCTCGGCTTCCAATGCTTTAGCCTCTTTGTCAGCCTCAATCTGCAACCTCTTAGTCTCAGCCTCAGCTTGCAACCTCTTAGTCTCAGCCTCAGCTTCAAATTGTAACTTCTTAATTTCCCTTTCAGCCTCTAACCTTCTTTCGGCTTCTTTTTCTAATCTTCTTTCTTCGCGTTCAATAAATTTGTCACATTCCGTTGTGACATAGGCAACCATAACTTGCCCATCTAATCCTAACTCTTTTGCAGTCTGAACCGCAGCAGATCGAAATTTGGCCAGGTCCGCCATTGTCTATCAGGTAAATTTTTATAATGTCTACCCAACAATTCAATTTCTAACTATATATCTAATGGACAACACAGGCACCGTGAGCTCAACCTTATTTAATTCCACCCAAGGATACCTTTTAATTCTTATATTCCCTGAAGTGAATTACCCCCAATATTTTTAATAGTTAAAGATTCAAAATCCCGGGAGCGAGACCCCAATATATGTGGTGAAGTGGGATGTTATAAATACTTATAGGGAACTTAGTGTACTGACTGAGATCAGCTGTGAAGGTATCTATATCTATTAAGAGTAGTGTATTATAGATAACCTTACTTGCTACCACATATATATATATCTCAGTCAGAATTATTCTGGAATAGTGTGATGCTACGTTATGTGTCTAGGGTATGAGTATGGTGAAGTGTAAGTCACAACAACAGACAGATAAACAATTTAATTTAATCCACTACTCTTGACAACACTGTGACACTCACATACATATAACACTCTACAAAGATATCTTAAAAGAGTCACTGATAAACTTTCGAATAACAATATGTATTCATTACTGGCATGAATGAATATGTGTCCTGATTCAACTACAAGGGAATCAGGAATCACAATCAATTTAAATTACAAGTTATGTACAGAATGTATTTAATATGAATATTGTAGTGACATATATTATTACAAATGTTCTATGTGTGTCAGTTGTGTAGTAGTAAAATGAGGTAATACTGGTTTTGTTTTGTTCAAGCTCTGTTGGTATTTGTCATCATGACTTCAATAGTTTGTCTTTAGGGACCAGTATTGGAGATGTTCACAGTTCCTGATTTTAAGACAAGTAAATTCCCCTCTTAATGTTAATTTTTAAAAAGTCAGTTCAAGATGAGGGGACATAATGTTGAGCTCAGCTGGCCAAGTTAGCTTATCTGGCGTGATGGCGGCAGGAAAGGACTCCTCTGCTCGAATTCTCCTCTGGGCTCTGGAGACACCTCACTGATAGCTAAAAGGACCAAGGAGTATGCTGTCCGACACTGGATTCAGCAAAGCTCTGACCAGGTGCTGCTCAGTACCATCAAGACCACTGTCCCTGAAATCAAGAAGGATGTACCTTCTACTTCATAACTAACTTAAACTCTCTTGTTACATTGATCACAACACAGCACAAACATTGAGTTCAGAGCATTAGGCCAACTGTCAGCTTCATTTGAAATACTTTATTCCAGTATTACCCTTCTTAATGGTTACTACGCCTCTGCACTTCCAGCATTATTTCTTTCTAGTCAATCATCCAGGTGTCAGTGTACTGTTTGGCCATTCCATGCCGTTTTACTTCTCTCCGACACCCTCTGTTCAGGCTGGAGCATTACAGGCTTTACCTCACGTTGGCCACTGAACTACACATATATATACAGGCATAAATCAACAATTCACATTCAATTTTCATTGTAAAATTTTTTTCAAACACGTTATAAAAAATTTTATGAGCAGAAATGATTTCATGCTGTCAGGCAGCCTCACTATTTTATTTTGGGTATAATTTATTAATTCCTGGACTATTGGCGTAACGTTTTACATATTATTTGTCAGCAAGCCCTAAGGAACCCAATTTTCCCACTTTAAAAGAGCTACGTGGCTGCGTTCAAAATATGTATTTTCTACCTCCTGTTTCGAAGATATGCTGTCTGGGTACTGTTATGTTTTCAACCGTAAACCCATCTATTGTTATCTTTCCTAATAAGCGTTTTTTATGATTTTAAAACCTAACTCTGGGGAAGGGTAGTGTATTTTATCACTGTCCGTCTGAAAAAAAAGTTAGTGCTTGTAGCCTAACACGCGTGATAGTAGTAATTGTGTATCGCGCGACGCGTGTTTAATGTTCGGCTTTCTGCCTCTCCCTTCTCGCTATCCTTTTGTCCATCTGTTCGTTCGTTTTGGTAACGTAATATAATTAATGTTAGGATTAATTTAGGTCATTACGCAGTACGTCTCAATGTTTTTCTTAGAAATGCAACACACGTTTCATTGAAGAAGGCGGGTAATAATACAGTAAGCTTTTATATCAACGTGAAAGCGTTACAATTTGCAGACGAAGCAGAAAACAAGGGGGATTTCGAGTACATTCTTTGTGACAGCACTGTTATTTTACCATTGCTCTTCTCTTTATTAATTTTATTTGTTAGGCTTCATATTTACCTAATAATTTATATATGTGGATTAGAATATTTCATGACAACCACACCAAATTTGCATAATAGCATGTTGACATTTAATAAACAAGCATAAAAAGTCAATGCATTATTTTAATGATGCAATATTCCTTATTGCATCTCGTAATCTTTTCAAGTTGCTAAAACATGGCGTGGCTCCTCTATCCTTCTAGTGTTCCTTCGTTTATTTGTTAATGTGGTCTAGATTTCACGTTTTTCTTATCTCTTCATTTCAATGAAGAGCCAAACTTTCTCTTACTCATTAGTATTCCTTAGTTTGACTTTCTCTCAGCTTAAGGACCTTCATTCTTGGTAAAAGGTTCAGATATATGCCTGGGTTTACAATTCTTTACCCAGTTTTCGAGCGTAGCTCCGTTTCAGTTATGACTGTGGGCTCTAACAGTTATTGCATGCAATTCTTAGCACTACTTACGTTTCTCGTGAATTCACAAATCATCACATTCTACATTTCGAAGTTACACAGTTGCATTAATTGTGCGAAGTCAATCTCCTCTGTAGAATATCACTGAGCAAAGAGAATTACGTCTTGTCTCCACCGCTCTAAATTCATTACTGACTAAAAAAATGGCTTCGTCTCTTGTTCATTCCGGGGAAAGAAAGACTGAGCCTAACCATTGGTGGGAAAATCACGTGACCAATGCTTGGCGTAAGCGAAGCTACCCTAATTAATGCTTGGCGTTACGAAGCGAAGCTTAGCCTAAAATAATGCGTGGCTTTTCGAAGCTAACCTGGTTTAATTAAACATCTGCGCCAAGACTTTTTTAATCTTCTGTTTCTATAAAAATTTATTTTATATGTTAATATAGCCTGTATCTGAAAACTTACGGTATACGCGGTTACAATCTCATTCAAAATGTATTTATATTATTATATTAAATGACTTCGTGTAGTGTCTAGGGTTATGAATGTAGAGTGTAATGTACAATAATCAACAAACATACAAACAAATTTGTTGATTCTAATTTATTTGGAATCAGGATTGATAATTTAAAAGTGAAATCAAAATAATCATTTACATCAGTCAAATAGCACAATAGATCTTCTGTCCATACATAAATATTTTTCTAATATATGTCTGTAGTGTTCTCCTACTTTAAGGTAATACTGGTAGTACAACTAGGTTGTTGTTTGAAATCATACCCTTTCTGTAATGTTTGTTTCTATTTTGTCACTTGTGGAACTATTTAATATTTGTCCCAGTTTTATTCACTGTCACTTTTTATATTTCTTCTTTAATTCTGTAGTTGAGCTTCCAGCTGCCAAACATGAACTTAACTTGGCAGTAGAATACAGGTTGAACTTTTCCTCTGCTCGCTTGACAATCTGTTCCCTGTTTGATAGGCAATGGCCACTAGCATGGGCTCGCAGTAAACAGGCAGAGTCCTGAATCAATCAGTTTTCAAGCGTTTGGTACCACATTAACGTCAGTACCCAGGACCTCTGAAATGTGAAGGTATGCATCCTTCTTAATATCTAGCATACACTAATAGTCCACATTCAAGGACATGTACATTACAAACAAACAAAAAGGGTCATGTCCTTATACAAACCTATGCCACCATTTTCTTTTGATGTGACAATGTACACCAGTATTCCTCTCCCCTAATAGTTACAACGCCACTGCAATTCCAGCTGTAATCTCTTCCATATAGTAGGATAGGTGTTATACTCCTTTATGACAATCATACATATTCTTGTAGTTTTACACCTCTCTGACAGTCTATCACGTGGTGGATCAATCTTTAGGCTTTGCCTCATGTTCGCTATAGACCCACTCATGTCCAGACATATATTATTATTTCACATTCAATTTTTATATAAAATACAGATTAATAAATGTCAATCTTACCACAATTTGTTCAATGAAATACACAGAGACGATGACTGATACAGTTTCGATCTGTTTTGTTGTCCAGGCTTCCCAGAAATTGTATTTAAAAGCACAGCCTGATCTCATCTATCACTGGTGAAACTTTTCTAGTAATGGCGTCCCCCCCCTAACGCTTATTCTGACAATATCGATTCAGTTAGCCAATCACTCTTAATTTTACAAGGGTAAACAGTCTTTTCAAAAAATATCATTCAAACCTTTCCTACGTTACTAGGCTATTTATGTTTATTCAAAGGTCAGCCAATAATATTTCGTCTCACTTCAAATGCCACCCAATCGGATTCACTGTACTATCCTAGCCTATCTGTCATCTATTTTTTTTCCAAAAAATATGCGATCTAATCTAAGCAGATATGACTTGACCTCACAGTATCTCTGATCTCTATGTATGGTTTTATCAATAGTTGATTAGTTAAGGGACTATTTATATAACTAATAACATATTCTTGGTCAGCAAGTCTTCAGGTACACGAATCTACGATTTTTAAGGGGCTATGTGGTTTGGTTCAAAATTCTATCTTTTTTCTATGTTAGTTTTTTATTTTTAAACTACCTCTCGTTCACTCTTTTTCCATGTACTTTCAAGCTAAATACGAGAGCTTAGTTCATTCATAATAAGAGCTTAACAAGTTTCCATGACCGTAGTGTCCACAATTCTAACTTTTTCATCGTAACTTCAGAGCAGAGGCAGAGGCATTGAAAACTGCATCAGAAATTCTAATGACAGAAGAAAGCTCAGAGAGACCAGTAGCTATCTTCTCAGATGCGCTGTCAGTGATTACAACGCTGAAAAGTCAAAGTAATGCTGAACTGGATGACCTAAGAGTAACACTTCACAGACTATGTCAGCAGTACAAAAGAGTCGTGATACAGTGGATCCCTTCTCACTGCAACATCCCTGGAAATGAAGAGGCTGACAGATTGGCAAAGGAAGGGGGATAACTTCCTCAACTTGACACAAACATAACTTATGAGGAGGCCAAGAGTTTTATCAAGCGCAGGTACAGGCACAAGTTGGAAGAAGAGCATCCAGGCCACACAAAAAATGATCCGTATTACCAGCTCAGCAGAAGTGAACAAGTGGTAATCTTCAGACTTCGCACAGGTCATAACAGATTGAGATACCATCTGTTCAACAAATTAAAGATAGGAACTACTGATGAGTGTGACTGTGGCACCGATAAAATGACTGCCGAACATCTGCTTCAAAGGTGCCCAACATATGAGGAACAGAGAAAACGCATATGGCCATCACCAGTACCATTCCTGGAGAAAATCTTCGGAGATATCAACAGCCTCAGGCTGACCACTGCTTTCTTTGAACTTATTCAAGTTGACATCTGAGGGTCAACCAAGAAGAAGAAGATTTAATGAGTTCAGAGTTACAATGCGCAATGAAAACCATGTGCAGGTTTTTAAGAGAGAATAACTCTCTATTGTCTGCCAACAAAGTTTTACACACTGGAAAGCTCCTTTCCACAACTACTGACGCCATAGGAGCAGACGTGAAATAAACTACGTCAATTGGTTTTAAGTCCGCTGAAAATTCATAAAAAGAAAAGTTTTCCCCCGACAGCACATCTGAAATGGAGCACAGCTTTTCAGATTCCACATTTTTGTTTCAAAACTTGCTCAATTTTCTTTTGCACAGCTTTTCCCACATCTTCATTACCACCGTCTAAGTCCGGTCACTATTTTCTTCATCAAATTTCTGATCCACTAATAGAACTGCTGACATCTCTAAGGAAGTAATCGCACCAGGCAGAAATCCAAAATTTAACTTCATGTAGGAAAATTTACCAGCAACATTTGTTTGCAGGGGTTTAGGGAAAATTATTAAACAGCATGGGGAAAACAGTGAAGTAAAGAAATTTGTAATAAAAAAAAAAAACCACACACACAATAAGCAAGAACACGATACCACTAAAAGATGTCTATTTCTATTGAAAAAGTGCCTAAATATGCAAAATAACAATAAAAAAACACAGACACAAAAATGCTTTAATATGATCGAAAAATTTCAAAAAATGCACTTAAAAGCCAAAAATGACAAAATATGCAAAGTAATGCCTTAACAAAGGCTGTTAAATCAGTTTAGTTTTTCATGAAACACATTTATGTTCAACTGAGCAATATTTTGATTATGCCCTCTCCCCCCCCCTTTTCCCCCCAACAAAAACAAAAACAAAGATGCAAAATCACCAAAATCCCAACCCTAATAACACTGGCTAACAAAAAAAATTTTTTTTTTCTTTCTCTAACATTTCTATATTTTTCTGGTCAATTTTAATGCGCTGTTTTTAAATCTGCAAACCGTTTTTCTCTATCAGGTCGGGATCTCTAGAAATATGCAATTGAAGTTTTTTAACAACGCATACAGTATTACAACATCATTCGTACAAGAAGTATAACAGTTATGTAGGCTTGAATTTCTCTGCAGTCGATTTACGTTGGTGAATGGCATGTGGTACATTGCGATGAAGCATCCAACAATAATTGGCAAGCATGGTCACATTCCACCGTCCTTGATAAGGTGACTCCATTACGGCGATATCTTGATGGAATCATTCTCCATGTTCATCGCTGACTTCGCCAAGGTTGTCAGGGAAAAAGTCAAGATGCGAATCGAGCAAATGGATTTTGAGGGACATGTTACAGCCCATAATTCTGTATGCATCTATGCACTGCTTAACAGTATGCACATAGTCTACAGATTTGTGATTTCCCAGAAAGTTATCGATGATCGATTTGAATGCCATCCATGCGCGAAGTTCACTACCATGTAACAAGTTCTCGAATTGTTTGTCTGCAATAACTTTCCTAATATGAGGTTCTACAAAGATACCTTCCTTTGCCTTTGCATCGCTAACATGCGGAAACTTTTCTCGAAGATAAGTGAAAGCTTTGCTCGTTTTATCTAACGCTTTTACGAAATTCTTCATGAGCCCCAACTTTATATGTAACGGTGTAATGATGCTGTCTTTGTTAACTAATGGCTCGTGTATTACATTTTTATGCCCGAGCTGCATACGATCCCTGATAGGCCACACCTTTCTTGCACAATGTTCCTGTCTGTTGCGGCTGTCCCATTCACATAGGAAGCAACAAAATTTAGTATACCCAGTCTGCATGCCCGTGAGAATTGCAATGACCTTTAGGTCTCCACAAATCCGCTATTGGTAGTCATTGTACTTTATTTTTGCCAAAAGTATAGCCATATTGTCATAAGTTTCTTTCATATGAACAGAGTAGGCGACTGGAATTGATGAAAATAAATTTCCGTTATGCAATAACATGGCTTTTAGACTAGTCTTGGAAGAGTCGATGAAAAGTCGCCATTTGTTGACTATGTGCTCATGACCGAGCTGCACCATTAGACCGTTTACATCTTTGCAATAGCAAATGTCATCATCCATCTCAAAGTATTGAACAAGTTCTCTGTGTCTATGACGAAATTTAGATATCGGAGTATTGGGCGCTAAAAGATTCCATTCTTTGAGTCGCGAACCGAGTAATTCCGCTTGATAAGAGCGAGATCACGTATTAGATCTGAAAGTTCTGAATGGTTAATTAAGTGAACACCATCATTCACCGGTATATAATCCAAGTCAGAATTAGTTTCAAAAGCACGTAAACTATCACTTTCTGATGGTTCATTCACGTCTAACGGATATTGTTCTGGTGGAACTGGGATCGGACACGTGATTGGATCATGAGGCACTGGTTTCGAAACCGATTCAATATTTGGATAAACCACAGACTTTCTAGTTTTAAAAGTGAAACCATGGATATTTGTCAAGCAGAAGTAACAATCAGTAGCGTGATTTGTCGGTTCACGCCATATTACTGGCACTCCAAAAGGCATCGACTTATGCTTCGGCGATTTTCGTAACCAACCTGCCAATGTATTTGCACAAGTCGAACAAACTGCATTTGGCTTCCAAGATTTATTTGCATCATCAACTTTCGAATCGAAATAAAGTTCATATGCTTTCTTTAGTAATGGTGTAAAGTTTTTCTGGTGAACACGATCGGTAAAATATCCGCACACGTAACAGAACAGATCAGCCGAATTTCTACAACTTCTAGAAGCCATATTTCACTTAGAATTATTTCAAAATACAGTAACTATTTGAAAAATAGCGTAACATATGTCATGCATCTTTTAGCAGTATAAAAAGTAGAATTATTTTGCATTTTATTAATTTTTAATAAGTTATATAGTAAAAATGAAACGGAGCAAATAACGGTTTCCTAAAAATATATTTATTCACAAATATCTTAAGAACCCGACGTGATAGAGATAAACGGATTTCAGATTTGAAATCAGCGCAAGAAACTGACCTAAGAACACTTATTCTTATATAAGAAAGAAAAATGTTGTTTGTCAGTGTAATCTATTATGACAGCAGGGGGCTACAATAAATGTTTATCGATGAATTGAAACGATGCTTGGTTGTTTGTTTTCTGCGTTATTACAAAATCTGTAACAGTCAGTCTTATTACATTCTGTAAGATTCTTATAAATCAGAATTTTTTTTTTTTGGATTTGGTACTTAAATAAGCTCTCACTGTCTTTTCTCTGATGTTTTAGTTTCTTTGTCCATGACGAAGACCTAGTGGTCGTATTGTTGTCTATTTCTTTGTCCATGACGAAGACCTAGTGGTCGTATCGTTGACTATTTCTTTGTCCATGACGAAGACCTAGTGGTCGTATCGTTGACTATTTCTTAGTCCACGACGAAGACCTAGTGGTCGTATCGTTGACTATTTCTTTGTCCATGACGAAGACCTAGTGGTCGTATCGTTGACTATTTCTGTGTCCATGACGAAGACCTAGTGGTCGTATCGTTGACTATTTCTTTGTCTTTTGTTCTAGTACGGCGTGAAGGTAAAGGTAGACCTATAGCAGATACTGTCGTAGGGAAGTAATATGTTAGAGACTTCTTTATACAGTGTTTTAGTTTTATGAGGTGAGGTGACGAGTTCTTTTCCTCGCTTTACCTTCCATAACTCAATAGTCAGGTAACCATTTATAGCTGGGTAGAACTGAGCTTGACGCTACCAGATTTCGAACCCGGAAACAGTCTCGAGAAACTCTTGTCAATCTAGGCTCGTGTGGTAAAGACAGTTCCATAGTAGATACTGACGTAGGGGTGTAATGTTAGTGACTTCACCATAATAGGTCTCAGCTTTATGAAGCAGGTTGACCAGTTTACTTCATTGCTACCCTGGCCTTCCCTTACTCAAAAGCAGAGTCAAGTACCCCTTTACAGCAGTGTAGTCTGTAACGTAAAGCTACTAGGTTTCGAACCAGGTAACTGACTCGACATGCATGTGCTCTACCACTCAACCCTACCCCCTCCATGTACCCTACTTGTTTTCGTTCACTCCACCATTTACATAGTTTTATTGCAATTCTCCTGATCTTCATGCAATTTTTATACAATTTTACATCAGTTATTCTTAAATGAGAACATATGAAATCTTCAAAGCACGAAATACATTCCAGGAAATAGTTTCTAACTGGAAAAATATGTTTTCAAACAGCCATTTTTACTTTTTAACTTTTAGACACGTGACTTTTTATCCGGGCTTATTTCAGGGGTCAATCTCACAAGACAAAAATATCGTATCATTAACATCTGTACCTGGGTCAGGTTTTCCGGTGTTACAGACATTCTTAAGGGGATGTGTTTCTCGAGCTGGCTCTCACGATCTGTCTTCATCTCACAATTTTTGTGAAATAGTTTTTTTTTTTTTAAAGTTGTAACTGCAAGTTTTGCTACTATCACGGCTAGTTAAGTTCTTAAATTCTTCTTGTTTGTCCGTCTATCTGCCTGTCTGTATGTCTATCTGCCTGTAAATCTGTATATGTAGCTACTAAACTGAGCAACCGTAAAACTGGAGATAAAGCAATTTAAAAGAAAACCGAATAAAATTTTGAGTGTATCGTTTTATTGTAAAACTTGTCAAATATTATTCTTTATTTTGTTACATCTATCTGCCTGTCTCTCTATCTATTCGCATGTCTGTTTGTTGTCTGTCTGTCTGCATTCTGTCTATCTGCCTTTCTCTCTATCTATCCGCTTGTCTTAAAATTAAAACTGAGAATCATAAAGTGTTATATATATTCTGCATTTCTGTATGGTGCAGAAACATGGACGATGAATAAGAATTTGGAAGAAAGAAATGAGGCTCTTGAAATGTGGATATATAGAAGAATGGGGCGTATCTCATGGAAAGAGATGAAAACAAATAAGGAGGTCCTAGAAAATCTAGGTATGAAAAGAGAACTAATGAGGGGAGATCAAGGTTCGACAGCTAAAATACTTTGGCCACATAAAAAGGCATAACACCTTGCAGAAGACAATAACAGAAGGGAGAGCTGAAGGCAAACGTGCAAGGGAAAGACAGCGCTATAAGTGGGAAGATAACATCAAGAGATGGACGGGAAAGAGTCTATCAGAGTGCACCACCAAGACAAGAGACAGAAGACGTTGGAGATCCATTACAGCCAACCTTCGTTGTGCAGATAACAACTGATGATGATGGTCCGCATGTCTATATGCATGTCTGTCTATCTACTGTCTGCCTATATGTCTGCATGCCTGTCTTTCTATCTTCAAGTCTGTTTGTCTGTCTGCATGCCTTCTGTCTATCTGTGTCTGTCTGTCTGAAGGTAAAGTTGCCAACCCACAATCGCACTATCTGCCTGTCTATGTCTGAGATGAAACTCAATTGTATACGACACGCAACTTTTTAAATTTCATGCACTAAATGACAAATATTTGGTATGAGGACTGCTCTAATGGACAGTGAGAGGGACTGTCGCGGGTTGTCTCACCTGCTCGGCAGTAGTGGTCCAAGAACTGCCAAACTCCGAGTAAAAGGGTGAGGGTTTTCAAAGGATCAAGCTTCAGTCACAGATACTGCCGTAGAAGAGTGGAGTGTTAGAGACTTTACTATACTCGGTCCAGATTTATGAGGTGACCAGTTCCCATCCTCGCTACCTTTTCCTTCCCTAACTTAAGATCAGAGTCAATGTACCCAATAACATTTGGGTAAACCGCACCGGGCGTGACGCTACCAGGGTTGGATCTCGGAACTTTGCCAACGAGAGGCAAGCGCTGTAGCCTTTTAGCCAACAGGATTCTCGTCTTAAGGAACAGTTAAGTCAAATCGTTTTTCAGACTTTGTGGAATTCACTTTAAACTTTCTAGAACGGAAAACTTTAGTTTCCAGGTCGCGGTTGATAAAACAGAAATACCTTTCTATTATTTTAACTCGGCTCTCAACACTTACACAATGGTTTTTTTCCCAATGTTTTATTTAACAACAGAAACGCGTGCGTACTCAATGAAAGAACTATGGACAGAGTTTTAATTATTGTGTAAGTTTGAAAGAGAGTAAAATTAAAGAATTTTTGTTGTTGTTGTGGATTGCTGTTTGGCTACTTTTTTTTTTTTTTTGGTAGCACGACCCTTTCAACTATTTACGATATACTTGGAACTGTTGATTATATCAAGACGCTTTTTAAAAATTTGCGTCATATTCGTCTTCATTGCGTATGCTGTACGTATTGTACTGCATTAGATGTCTGGTAGGTGTTTTTACAGTTTTGTTATTGTTCAGGTTGGTGTGTTGTTCAGGGGTCCGGCTGTGTCTATCCTGACATACATTTAGGATTAGTTGGGGGTTTATGTCAATATCTAACTTTCTACGGGGAGTCTTCTACAGGACGTCCAAATGCTGGTTAGGGTTGTAAGCAGGTCTGAAAAGGTCAAGTATGAGCCTTATTTTTAAATTTTTTCTTTGGTTTTTGTCATTTAATATTTTATTAATTTGTGTAGTTCCGGCGGGGTTTTAATGCCTGTTTGATTTTCTGCATTCAATTCTGCCTTGAGATTTTTACCTAAAAAAATCTTGTAAAAAATGAAGTTAAGATCGTGTTTGCCCCGTGGGGTACCCGGGGGTATGTAAAGAGACAAAGAAAGAATAAAACTACTGCACCCTCAGGAATGTCTTACAAGGCGACTAATGAGAGGTTGTTCAAGAGGCTGACAACCTGATCATGTCAAACAAATTGTTGCATAAACCACTGCTGCAAAAGTACATGTTTGTTTGGTGTAGGCTTCGTGCTAGGGGACCAGTTACAGTGGTGGCTCTATGCTCTGTACGGAGCGCAATAGAAAATTATATTTTACTTCACAGGTAATCGAACAATTGTTATATGTACTATACTATTTCACTGATAATTATTGAACAATTGTTATATGTACTATACTATTTCACTGATAATTATTGAACAATTGTTATGTGTACTATACTATTTCACTGATAATTATTAAACAATTGTTATATGTACTATACTATTTCACTGATAATTATTGAACAATTGTTATATGTACTATACTATTTCACTGATAATTATTGAACAATTGTTATATGTACTATACTATTTCACTGATAATTATTGAACAATTGCTATATGTACTATACTATTTCACTGTTAATTATTGAACAATTGTTATATGTCCTATACTATTTCACTGATAATTATTGAACAATTGTTATATGTACTATACTATTTCACTGATAATTATTGAACAATTGTTTTATGTACTATACTATTTCACTGATAATTATTGAACAATTGTTATATGTCCTATACTATTTCACTGATAATTATTGAACAATTGTTATATGTCCTATACTATTTCACTGATAATTATTGAACAATGGTTATATGTACTATACTATTTCACTGATAATTTAACAATTGTTATATGTACTATACTATTTCACTGATAATTGAACAATGGTTATATGTACTATACTATTTCACTGATAATTGAACAATTGTTATATGTACTATACTATTTCACTGAAAATTGAACAATTGTTATATGTACTATTTTTTTTTTTTTTTTTTCGTACGCCCGCTAATACTCGAGGCGAAATCTCAGGTTATTATTTTATGTCTAACCTGACATTGATTTTACGTGAGTATCCCTTTTTATTTCTTGTACAGAGACAGGTGTCCCTCGCCATTCAGGCAAATACTCGCCGATTTCGGAGGTACCCATTGCAGCTGGGTCGGCTCAGGAGCCGCCAGTCCCTGGTCGACGACACTCCTTCAAATGTCCTCGCCAGGTCTCGAGTTAATCCAGTCCAAATCCCGGTCGACGAAAAATCCTCAAATGCCGTCGCCCGGGTTTGATCCTGTATCACCCGGTCGCCAGAGCGGTGTTGTAACCACTACGCTAGCGCGGCTCCCTATATGTACTATAATCTTGATAATTTATTGAAACAAATAAAGAGGGAAAACCCTAGGCCAGTGAATAGTAAATAAATAAACATTACACACATAAAGGTCACGTGTTTCAGGCGCTCGTGAGAAATAAAGAATCAGAAAACTAGACAACAGAAAAATAACAGAAGTGAGTGGTTTACAGGAGAAAGGTCCTGGGTTCGATTCTCCGGTAAGCCACTCACTTCTGTTGTTTTTCTGTTGTCTAGTTTTCTACTTTATTTCTCACGAGTGCTTGAAACATACCTTTATGTGTGTAATATTTATTTATTTACTGATAAATTATTATATGTACCTTAATATTGATAAATTAGTATATATACCGTAATATTGTCAATTGATAAATGATTAAATACAATATAACATTGACAATTGATAAATTATTATAAATAATATAATATTGATAATTGTCACCAAGAGCTGATGCTCAGTGACAGAGGATCAAAGTCATGTCAATATTGAAAATTGACACATGATTTTATATAATATAATATTGATTCTTTATAAATTTTTATATTTTATTTAATATTTATATTTGATAAATTATTATATATAAAACAGTATTGATAACTGATACATTATTATGCATAGTACAATATTCATAACTGATAAATTATTATATATAAAATAATATTGATACTTCATACTTGACTATATACTGTGTAAAATAATAATGATAAAGTATTAACTATAATATTAATATTCATAAACGTATAATCATGTAAACTAAAACTAGTAAATTATACACATACGCTGAAAACTGATAAATTATATATATATATATATATATATATATCTATATATAAATATATATATAGATATATATGTATATAGATATATATATATATATATATATATATATATATATATATATATATACATATTCATATATACAGGGTGTCGTAAATGTTACTGTGCAGTAAAGTACCTCGTAGTTTCTTCTACAGCAGATGTTGGAAATGTCCACCATGGACCTCAAGACATGTCTGAACAAGCTTCTTCATATTGTTGACCTTCTGCAGGGTTGTCAGTGGTATCTGTTGAATGTGGTTGGTGATTGCTAGAACGGACAACTCTCACATCAAAACCGCTACTCTAGTCTGCCGTATATTCAAGTGCACAGTAACTTTTCGGACACTCTGTGTGTGTGTGTGTATATATCTCACCATTAATAAATTGATAATGACATATATTAAATATTTCTCCTAACTTCTTGTTCTGCTACTTCTTATCCCTCGCCATCCTCTTCTTCTTTATCTTCACCTTTTTCTTATATTTTTCTGCTTTTACTACTACTGCTGCTGCTTCTACTACTACAAACACTGCTACTGCTGTTACTGCTACTACTACCCCTGCTGCTGCTGCTACTACTAAAAATACTATTACTTCTGCTTTCACAGTTTCGTTAGCCAATCATAACAAGTTTTATTATTCTTTAAACGGACGTTAAATTCTCTTACTAAAGAAAACTTTTGCAACTAACTTGCAATTTATTTAATATCAAAGTGAATATTAAGGGACGATTTCCCCTTGAAATATTAACATGGCAACCAGGTGTCGATATATTAAGGACTGATTTTTCACATGCGCTAAATGTCTTTGGTTGCAACATTCCTCAAAGAGGATATATTTTTGTCTTTTGAATCTACACAAGTAAGTTATTATTTTTTTCCTGTCGGATTCATTGATTCTATTTCAAACCTTATACAGGCGTTTCTGTATCAAAAAATTAGATGTCATGTTTTTATGTAGTTGGTGGTTTGAGCTGACATAGGTGATTACAGGTGTTCCTGCAATAGCCTGGATCACAAGCATGCCCTTGAATTCCAGGTCTCTGCGATTAGACCCTGTTCCTTGGATGAGAAGAGTCGGTCTGACATTGAAAACCGTTTAATGTTCCTCCTCAGATGCCTTAAGCCAGGAGGTTTGAACATCAGTCTTCAGCAGAGGCATGCTGCAGGGGCAACAGCTTGACCTCTTTATCCAAGCGCCCAACCTCGTGCCCATCAAAACATCATTTCGGGGGCGCGTTCCTATAGTCAGTAATGACTGAAAATGATAGATAGGTAATTACATTTGTTTTGTTTCCTTCGAGAGCTTAATTATATATATACTGAAGCACATTAAAAACGCACCACCTGTATAATCCAGGAACAGAGTGTGAAATGTAAATATAAGTGTTAACAAGTTTACATATTTGGAATCTTTATTCATTTTCCTATGAATCCATGCTGGTCATTAATTTGTACATTTGATTGTTATGAAATTCATTGCATTCTGTGCAGGGAAGGGAGAAAACCAAAAATGCAACCAATAAAAAAATTCATTCACACTATCCTCAGTATCTGGTATGTCCACCGTCTGCTTGCAAACAAGCTTGGCAGCGGCTCCGCATGGAACGTACAAGTCTCTGAAGGACATTCCGGGGAATCAAGTCCCATTCACGTGTAAGAGCAGCTTCGAGCTGTTGCAGATTAGCTGGAGAACCTTGCCTATAGACTCTGCGTCCAAGCTCGTCCCACAGATGTTCTATAGGGGACATGTCTGGTGATAGAGCAGGCCAATCAATCGTCACAATGTTCTGCTGCTGTAGATATTGCTGCGTAATGCATGCGGTGTGCGCACGTGCGTTATCCTGCTGGAGAAGCTGCAAGTCTGGATAATTTGTGAACGCAGGAGCAACCAATGCATCCAGAACCTCATCTCGATATGTCACAGCATTAACATTTCCACGGAAGACGTGAAGAGGCAAGCGATGGTGAAAACTGAATCCTCCCCAAATGTGAATACTGCCACCTCCAAATCGGTTGTGCTGACGAACACAGCAATCTGCAAAGCGCTCTCCACTGTAGTAAAATCTGCGAGAATAATCGCTCATTTCAGTAAGATTTTAGTCATAAAATGATAATAAATAAACCCGCCCGATTGTGTCTGACGGTTGGCATCTTCGACGCCAGCAACACTGCCTTTTGTGCAGTGCTAAAGCCTATAGAACGATCCCACGGTAAAAATCTAACACGCGTTTTAGTTTCGGTTTCGAAAACGTACTACTAATATTTAACATTTTGCCAGATCTGCTGCATACACAATGCAGCCTAGCCTTATAATTAACGATTTGTTAGAAATGTAACGCCAAACTGCTGTCTGAAGTAACGTAATCTGTCAACAGTAACGCAAAATTTGGTAGTCTTTTGGACTTTTTCTAAGTAGCAATAACGAGACGACTGTAATACATTAACGCAAAATGCTACCAACGCATGCCAAAACCCGCGTCGTTCTGCACGCGAGACTAATAGTATATACACGCTGTGGCAAAGCTAACGGATATACACACACAGACAGTTTAAATTCTCGACGCGTAGTGTAGTTGTGACGTCACAAAAACAAGTTGGTTTATTTGAAAAATTTAAAAGTGAGACAGAAGGAGGGGGACAAGATGGTAGATTTATGTAAAAAGTTATAATTAACGACTGTCAGTGACAAAACTGAAAATCTAAACGAAAATGAATATAGTCATAAAAAATTATATATTCGTGTAGCTTAGTGTATTCTGAGCAATATTAGCAAAAAGCTTTCGCTGCTCAGTGCCAGTTGAACAAAACTTTTCATTCAAATACGCTGAGATCAGCTGTGTTAATTGTAAAATTAAATAAAGAAGTATTCACAGTCTGGACAGTGCAGAAGAAACTGAGGCCACTTCTTTGCAAGTCAGCGTCATTTGGTTATATTTCTTGATATTTGTGACGTTTTATTTCCTGTTGCCAGCCGGTAACAGGAAACCTGCTCAGTGAGAATAAAGCCATCAAGTCTCCGACCATTCGTTTATGCTTTCAAAAGATAACGGGAGGAGCTTGGGCAATTTGAGAGATCGAGATTTTCTGCAACTTCATATTGTATTATCATTCTACAAGGAATCCCAGGTGATGTGTTAAGCATCTGGGTATATCTGACACTTTCGTTTAATAAACACTGGTATTTCAAATCATACTCAGGAAGTTTATGGGGTATGATGAAACTACAGCCCCCTCATGCACAGTGACTCTCCCTCTTATCCAAAAGATATGGCTGGACAGGCAGATTAAATTGTACAGAAAAAATATTCATTTTAAAGAAAAACTTAACCACTGATTTTATTCACTTCCTCATAGAAAATTAAAGTGTTTTTGTGCTGTGTACCATCATTTCATTTCTCCCCTAGACACTAGGTACATCATACACCAGACACTAGAGCAAAAATAGTGACCGTGTGAGATCTAGGGAGGTAGCGTTAGGTTCCCTGCACATAATTCATCATCATCATTTATAGAGTCAGGGGCCTACATGTGCTTCACCTCACACGGTTAATACAGACGGATTTCATTCTTTTAGGATACCATCATAACCTCCCCAGCAAAATCAAACTTTGCTACATAAATTGTGGGCTTGTCCGGGGATTTGAATTTCTCCTAGTACTACATACATTGGGGTCTGGGTTAGCATTAACAACATTCTAATTTTTCCAGGGAATCCCCATATATTATTCCCCAAGATTTGGGAAGTGAAGAAAGTGTCAGAACCCAGAATTAATTAAATAAATGTTGTACTTAGTTAGAAACTTAGTTAGTACATTTTGTATTTATCAGGATGGCAGATCTGGCCAAGTTTCGCTCTGCGGCTGTGCAGACTGCCAGGGAAATGAATATGGAGGGACAAATCTTGATTGACTATGTCACCTCAGAATGTGATAAATTTATTGCTAGGGAAGAACATAGGTTAGCTGAAGAGAGGAGAATGCAGGTAGAAGATGCTATGGAGATGAAGAAATTAGAGTTAGATAGAGAGGCGCAGAAAGAAATTAAAATGTTACAGATTGGGGCTGAGAAGGAGGCCAGGGCCTTAGAGGCTGATAGAGAGGCTGAGATAAAGAGGCTCCAATTTGAGGAGAGAAATTTGGAGGCAGAAGAAAAACTACAGGAAATGGAAGCAGAAGATAAAAGATTACAGAGGGAGCATGAGTTGCGACTAAGGGAGTTAGAGTTGCAAGGCCTTGCTCCAGACAATGGTCACAGCCCCTCTACCTCTGATGCTACTGCTAGTCAGAGGGCCTCCAACTCAGCCATGGGGTTCCATTTAGACTACGAGATTTTGTAGAAAAGGATGATGACATTAAGTCATATTTGAGCAGATATGAAGTATTAGCCACTACTTATGGTTTAGAAAGAGAAAGATGGGGGTTAAAGTTGTCTCAGGGTCTTCGGGGAACAGCTTATGAAGTGTTTTCTAAAATGAGCAGGGATGACCAAGACAACTATGACATGTTGAAGCAGGCTCTTCTGTTAAGATACGAAAAGAACGGAGAGTTTTATAGAAAGAAATTTAGGAATGCCAGGCTACTGTCGGGTGAGACCTATCACCAGTTCTCCGCCCGGTTAGAAACGTATATGGAGAAATGGGCTACTCTTGGGAAAACCCAAGATCTCGAAGAGATGATACTCATAGAACAGATGAGAGAGTCCATGGCTCCAGACATGATAAAGTTTCTCATGGAACAGGGCGCGGAGAGGCTGGGTGAGATAATTAATGTCGCTGAGAGGTATCAGGCAGCCCAGGCAGAGGTAGCTGGCATCAAGAAAAAACCAGTAGATCAGTATAAGGCTCCTCAAAACTATAATAAATTTGACAACAGAAGTAAGCAGAACTTTGATAGGCCTCGAAATGATTTTAAAAATAAAACCTCACATTTCAATGACAGAAAGAATGATGAAAGAAAACCTTTTCATCAAGGTAGATGGTATTGTAAACATTGTAGGAAGGAGGGACATGACACTAAGTTTTGTAAAAGTAAACCTGCTGGATTTGCTGCTATGAAAAAGGGGAACCAGGAAGTAAAGGACAAACTGGCTGGACAGCAGGAACCTTATCACGCCCCAGTTTGTGAGGATGTTGTATGCAATGATGTCACCATAAGGTGCCTCCATGATACAGGTCTAGATTTTGATGCTGTCGTGAGCTCGGACTTGGTGAACCCAGATCAGTATACCACAGAAACAGTGGAGATACAAGGGGCGACCAAGGACCTACCACTCATGAAACTTCCCATTGCAAGGATAACAGTGAAAACTCGCTATGTGGAAGGGATAATCAGAGCAGCAGTGATAGACGCACCCATCTACCCTCTGATATTGGGGTGTCATTATGTCTACTTGGGGAATCCCAAGAGACCTGTGGTCTTGGCAGCAGTCCAGACCCGATCACAATCCAGAAAGGAAGAAGATGAACCTATAAACACTCATCCAGAGAAGATGAGGAAGGCACAGGCTCAAGATAGGTCACTGAAGCCGTGCTTTCAAAAATTGCGTAACTGCCATACACCTCCCAGAAAAGGAGAATTTTACATAAAGAATATATTGTTGTATAGGAAGGCCGGCACTGGGTTAGCTGGTCATGGACAGCTGGTTCTTCCTAAAATGTATAGGGCAGACGTAATACGGAGGTTACATGTTGGAAAAGATGGGGACCACGAGAAAGTAGGTACCATCTGCCAAAAAGTAGCTCAAAAATATTATTGGCCAGATATGATGGTCATCGTTGAGAATTTTGTAGAAGCATGTGGCGTATTTCATGAGGGAACACCCACAAGTGGGAAAATTGATCAGGACCTAGACACGCCACTCGGCAAACTTAGGCCTGAAACTAAAAATAATTGTAATAAAGTAGACAACGTGGAATGGGAGCCCCCTTTTCACACACAGTCTTCACTCGAATGTATTAGAATGGCCACTATGCGACGAGTAGTTTTACCCCAGACTAAGCTGACAATCCCTCGGTCAGAATTATATAAACTGGAGGAAACGAAAAGAGAGCGAAGATCTCTCACAATGAACTTAAAGTGGGGAGAAAACCCCAAGAAAAGAATTGGTAGTGGACGATTTGTGAGTGATGATTCTAGGAAGAAAAGTCCTCACTATAAAGCTTCTAGAGTAAAGGACCTGACGGGTGCCATGAAAAATAAGTATGAAAAATTAAAAGTCCATATGTAATTTGTTAAGGACCTGGACAGATGAGAAGGCAGAGGAGACTGTTACCTCATCATATCAATATGTGAACGAACTGACCACTCGTTTAAAAACTAGTTGGAAACTGGCAAATGATAATTTGAGACAAGACAGGAAAAAGCATGCTGCTTATTATAATAAGAAAGCTAAGGATAGGGAACTTGCTGTGGGGGAGAAGGTGCTTCTTCTATTGCCCGGCAGCAACAATAAACTTCAGATCGGATGGCAAGGGCCATACACAGTTTTGGAAAAGGTATCCAGAACAAATTATAAGATAGACAAAAAGGGAAAGGAAAAAGTCTATCATGAGAACCTTTTGAAGAAATATCTGAACAGACAAATCCAGGAAGGAACACACTTATTGGCCTTGTCTATCGCAACCGAAATGAAAAATGACCCTCTCTCCTCATTTGAATATCCACTGAAAACCAGTGAAATGTTTGCACAGGTGAAGATCAGTAATCACCTGACAAACGGACAGAAGGAGAAGGTTCAACAGGTCCTTGAGAAACATACAGATGTGTTAACGGATAAACCGGGGCACACCAATTTGTTGGAATATGATATGAAACTACTAGACCCAGCACTTATCTGTATGAGGCCCTATTATATTCCTTTCGCTAAGGAAAAAGCTTTGAAAGAGGAGATAGATTATTTGTTACAAGAAGGGATTATTTCTCACAGTGAGTCTCCTTATAGTTCCTGTGTGGTTTTGTTGCGGAAACCATCGGGAGAACATAGACTGTGCATAGATTACTGGAAACTGAATGCTGTCACAGAAGGTCAGGCGGATCCATTACCTGATACTACTCAACTATTTGCCAGGCTGAACAAGGCAAAATATTTTTCTAAGGTGGATCTTAGCAAAGGCTATTATCAAATTCCAGTAAAGCCTGAGGTTCGACCTTATTTAGCCTTTAGCACCTCGGAAGGTCATTATGAGTTCAACATGTTACCGTTTGGGTTGAAAAATGCCCCGAGTATGTTTTCGAGGATGATGCGAAAATTGCTGGATCCCCTGAAAAATCCATGTATTTCGAATTTTATGGACGATATCCTCATTGCTACGGAAACATTTGAGGAACACGTTACCTCTTTGAATATGCTGTTTGATAGACTCAGAGAGGCTAACCTAACCGCTAGGCCAACAAAATGTTGTATTGGTTGCAAAGAGTTGGAATTCTTGGGACATACTGTACATCAGGGTAGCATAACCCCTGATCCCAAGAATCTGGAAAAATTGAAAAGAGCACCTAGGCCACAAACAAAGAAAGATGTGCGATCTTTCGTGTCGTTGTGTGGTTTCTACCAAAAGTACATTAAACATTTTAACTCTATATGTGCTCCTCTGACGGATTTAACCCGAAAAGGTCAACCTGATACTATAATTTGGTCCGCACAGTGTGAATTGGCTTACCAGGAGTTGAAAGAAAAACTCACAAGCAGGCAATTGCCTGACTTGAATCAAGAATTTATTGTGAGAAGTGACGCTAGCAATGTGGGCCTGGGCGCTACATTGTTGCAAAGGTCCTCCTTACAAGATGGGGAATTGAACCCAGTCGCTTATGCAAGCCGCAAGTTGAACAAGGCGGAAAAAAATTATTCAACAAGTGAAAAGGAATGTCTAGCTTTGATATGGGCTATAAAAAAATTCCAGATTTATTTATATGGCAGGACATTTGTAGTCCAAACGGATCATTCACAACTCGTATTCCTGTCACAGGCAGCATGAAAATTCCAGATTATTGAGATGGTCATTATTATTGCAGCCATACTCATTTCTGATTGAATATATTCCCGGCCCTCAGAACGTAGGTGCAGACTTTTTGAGTAGACATCCTTATGATGACGATCAGAAAAACGCGTAAGACTTCATTGAGCTAAGTTATCTCGCAGATTATAACCTGCAAATGAATGCATGTTTTAGGATGGGAGGTGTGTAGTAAAATCTGCGAGAATAATCGCTCATTTCAGTAAGATTTTAGTCATAAAATGATAATAAATAAACCCGCCCGATTGTGTCTGACGGTTGGCATCTTCGACGCCAGCAACACTGCCTTTTGTGCAGTGCTAAAGCCTATAGAACGATCCCACGGTAAAAATCTAACACGCGTTTTAGTTTCGGTTTCGAAAACGTACTACTAATATTTAACATTTTGCCAGATCTGCTGCATACACAATGCAGCCTAGCCTTATAATTAACGATTTGTTAGAAATGTAACGCCAAACTGCTGTCTGAAGTAACGTAATCTGTCAACAGTAACGCAAAATTTGGTAGTCTTTTGGACTTTTTCTAAGTAGCAATAACGAGACGACTGTAATACATTAACGCAAAATGCTACCAACGCATGCCAAAACCCGTGTCGTTCTGCACGCGAGACTAATAGTATATACACGCTGTGGCAAAGCTAACGGATATACACACACAGACAGTTTAAATTCTCGACGCGTAGTGTAGTTGTGACGTCACAAAAACAAGTTGGTTTATTTGAAAAATTAAAAAGTGAGACAGAAGGAGGGGGACAAGATGGTAGATTTATGTAAAATGTTATAATTAACGACTGTCAGTGACAAAACTGAAAATCTAAACGAAAATGAATATAGTCATAAAAAATTATATATTCGTGTAGCTTAGTGTATTCTGAGTTGTGTTGTTGTTTTGATGAAATGATGGGTGGAGATCGGGCACTCAACCTCTGATCATTGTTGCCTCTTCTCTTTCCATCTTGGTCTACCCTGTTCAACCTGAAAGTTGGTTATAATTGGGGTATTTAGTGTCATTTTCTTTACTAATTTTGTATTCAATTTAAATAACTGTTGTCTTTTGCAGTTGCTGATTTTTATTTATATTAGTATTTGTCAATTTTATTTTCTCTTTTGTATTGTTTCTAGATAACTATTGTCCTTTACACTTGGTTTTAATTTGTATTAGTATTTGTTCTTTTTGAGTTGTTGTCCCTTTTTTTTTAATACCTTGTCTTTCCTTGTCCTATGAGTAGTTTTTTTTTTTTTTTTTGTTAATGCTTTGTTAGTTCTTGCTGCTTAATTTCTATTTAGTTGGATGATTTTCCTGAAGTTCTAACCTTATATTTTTTCCTTTGTTTTATGTATATATCTTTTAAGTATTGATTGGGCATCTCTTGGGGCATCTATACTTAAAACCTTATCACCTGTTAAGTCTATATTGTGATTTCTATAGTAAGTTTTTAATTCAAGCCTTTGTTGTTCATACTTTTTACAGTGGATCAGGTAGTGGTCTATGTCATTCTCTTCCTGACATTCTTGGCAGTGTGGTTCTTCTACCATGAAGTATGCTGCACCGAGTCGGAGACGCCACAGTTTTTTGTTCGATGGTATCTTTAATTCTTCTCTGACCTGGCATGTCCTCGTTGGTTCTTTCAGCAG
Organism: Oreohelix idahoensis; assembly: GCA_024509875.1. Taxonomy (NCBI): domain Eukaryota; kingdom Metazoa; phylum Mollusca; class Gastropoda; order Stylommatophora; family Oreohelicidae; genus Oreohelix; species Oreohelix idahoensis. Next base: position 40,829 of record JAMPIV010004654.1, read on the forward strand.
TTTGAACGCGTGTCTGCCTTTTCTACTTTCCTTCCATGTTGTCTTCCATTCCTCGTTTATAGTTTCCTTCACTTGGCTCTTGATCTCTGACCTTCCCAGTCCTGCTTTTATATTGTTTTTTACTTGTTCTTCCCTTCTTGGCATTCTGGTCTGCCAACTCGTTGCCAGCTATACCTATGTGTGCTGGAACCCACACTAGCCTCACACTACATCCTCTGTTCTCTAGTGATGTATTAATTGCTAGAATTTCTTCCTTTATGTCTGGCCGGCTACATTTACCTGGGTGTTCTAGTGCTTGTAGTGATGATAGTGAGTCTGTAAATATCGTAACAGCTTCTGGTGGGTTATCTTCGATTATTTCTAGACTTTTAAGAATTGCTACCATCTCTGCAGTAAAAATCGATGCCCCTTCCGTTATACTGTAGCTCTTTTTTATTCCCCATTGTGGTATTACAACTCCGGCACCTAGTTGCCCACTATCACCCTTGGATCCATCAGTGTAGACGGCCAGACTTTGTTTAGTTAGTTGCTCTATGACCTTTCTACTTATCATTTTGGCTTCCTTATCTTCTATGTTTTGTTTGATCTTTTCAGTAAGTGAGTAGTCTATGATTGGTGATTTTAGTTCCCAGGGTGGTATTTTGCTTCTGTATTTATTACTATTTTCAATTGTGTTTGATAGTTCTTTGAACTGCATTAGGTCTTCTATAGTTCTCCATCCTGTTGGATATCTATCTTTATTTAAGGGGACGTCCCATACACTTGGTTGGTTTTTGACAAATGCTTTATGTGCTGGGTGAGTCACTTCTTGTGCTACTTTACTCCAATAATTTAATCTCAGTTCTTTCCGTCTTAGACCAAGGGGAGGTATGCCGAGAGCTACTTCTAGAGCTTCTACTGGTGTCGATATAAATGCACCTGTAATAGTTCTCATGGCTGCATTTTGAATCCTGTCCAGTTTTGCTTTGTTAGAAGCTGCAGCTGAGTCATAGACTATGCTGGCATAATCCAGTTTCCCCCTGATGAAGGACTTGTAGAACATAAGCATTATTTTATTGCTGGCCCCCCATCCATTACCTTTTACAATCCTTAGTATATTTAGGGGTCCCCTACAGCTTTCTACCAAATTGTCTATATTCTTTATTATAATTTAGTTGTTTATCTAAAGTTATGCCCAGAAATCTAGTTGTTGAGGAGGTACATATTTTCCTGTCCTTTAATGGTTATATTGATTTTGTTATTTTTTTTTTAAATTTCCTTTGCTGAAAATCATACCTACTGTTTTGTTTACATTAATTTGGAAGCCCCAACTTTTCATCCACTCTGAAACTTTGTCTATTTGATTTTGAAGTTTTTTGTAAACATGGTCCAAGTTTTTTTCCAGATCGCCAAATGGCACAGTCATCTGCAAATTGTGATACTGCATTCTTTATGTCATTAAATTCATCTGCTAAATCATTTACAGCTATAGTGAAAATTGAAGGAGAGATCACTGATCCTTGAGGAATCCCATTCTGTTGTTCATATATTTCTGACCTATCATTATTCACCTGTACAGCAAAATACCTGTCCTGTAAAAAGTTTTTCTAGATACCTATAGGTTTTACCAGTAATGCCAATCTTTTTCATTTTGTAAAGAGCTCCATCGCGCCAGCATTTATCATATGCTCTAGCTACATCTAGAAAGACTGCCACTGTTTTCTCTTTCCTCTTGAACCCTAGCTTTACATCATGTTCTAATCTTACAAGCTGGTCTACTGTACTTCTGTCTGCTCTAAACCCTGACTGGTTTGGGCTATATAACTGGTTTTTTTTCCAGGTAGAATTTAACTCTTTTATTCACAACAGTTTCCAGTATTTTACCTAGTTGTGATGTTAAGGAGATAGGCCTATATGAACTTACTTCATGGGCTTCCTTATTGGGTTTTAGAATGGGTACTATCATAGCTACTTTCCATGCTTTTGGTATCTTTCCTAAGTTCCAGATTTTGTTATAAAGTGAAGTTATTATGTTTATGGTTCTTTTGGGTACTTTCTTAAGGATTTCATAACTAAGTATATCTTGCCCTGAGGCAGTATTAGATTTATCTTTTATTGCATTAGTTACTTCTTCCTCTGTTATATCAGCATCTAAATAGTTTGTTTCATCTATCTGGTCTGGTAGTTCTTTTAAAAACTGTATCCTAAGTCTTTCTCTTCTCTCATTTTCTTCCTGTCCAAGGCTACTTTTTGCACTGACTTTATAGAAATACTCGGCAAGGGCATTAGCTTTTTCTTTATCTGTTTCTGCTCTCTTTGGTAGTTTGATTGTTGGCATTATTGTTTTCTTATTGTTCCCTTTGATTGCCTTAAGCTTTTTCCATACTTCTCTAATTTGAGTGCTAGGTTTAAGTGACTGACAAAACTCCTTCCAGTTAGTTTCTTTGGCTTTGAATATTATTCTGTTAGATTCATTCCTAATAAGTTTATACTTATCATAGTTTTCTTCTGTTCTGTTATTTCTATAAGCACAAATATGTTTTAATATTAATGGTAGTCAAATTATTAGCCAAGTTATTGAGAAAATACTAAATGTCTACGGACGCGCGACCAGACAGACTGTTGTTCCTGCTTGTTTTTCATAACGTTAGTGGGGACGGCAGCTTAGAAAAGAGGCATTGAGGTAAATTCAAATTCGCTTGGGTAACAAGAGTATAGGAGGGAAAGGGGAGCGGTAGGAAAATGTAATCCAAAACGAAACATCTTTTTGTATTGGCATAACTAAGTGTCACGAAGTGGTTTTAAGTTTATAGAGTTTGCCTGAATGAAAACAAGACCCTAGAGTGAGAAAGTCTGAGAAGATAGAATTTAGATGGAAAATGACATGCCTGTGGACAGATGAGACTATTGGCTCAAGGGATAGAACCAGGTTTTGACTCGCCCTTACCGCTTCGTGACTTCAGAAAGGCTATAATCTCACCCTCCTCTGACTTCCTTTAAATACAAGGAGATAAGGTGTATAAAACGACCACAGACCCCACTATACAGACAACATAAAGTAAGTATAGTAAGGAGTAGAAGCTGATCCAGTATACAGTAAATACATATATTTTTATTTACAGAATGGAAAAAACATTAAAAATACCATCAAAACATCAGTCAAGAAATGGCCTGCACTGTTGCACGGCCTGAAAACAAGTAACAATTAAATTGATAGACAC
>JAMPIV010004655.1:0-61284 GCA_024509875.1 Oreohelix idahoensis
TTACACTGTTTTGAAACTGTGAGTATTATATTTATAATTGTCGTAGATTTTTGATAGGGGAATTAAGACATGGGTTGGTCCCTTCTGAATAGATTAGAATGAGTGATAGCCACAGTGAGATGTGATAATAGAAATAGAGTTCCACGAGTGAGATGGTAGAAATTTATAGAGGCTGTCCCGGAAATCGAGAATCTCTCTCTCTCTCTCTCCGCCTATCTTCTACAACAGATCCAGAGGAGTCAGACAGTCTATAAAAAATTATATATTTATTAATATAGTTCTATCCACTCACGTGCCCGCACATACATGTGACGATAGTTAGACACACAGACGTGGGAAAACTATAGCAATGATTATATAGATATTATGGGAACGAACTGACCACCACACTGAAATAAATGTAGGTATAGTTTAATTATCATAGTAAACTTACATCACAACATATAAAATACATCAAAAGCATATACACATAGTCATAAAAATCAAGGAATGCTACAATAGTGATAAACCCGTTTGTATGGTCCTTCCCCTGGATATATATCTCCCAGTCCCGTTAGAGAAAAGTGATAACCCCAAAGAGTTACAGATGCATATGATTGAGTCTATGGTTTCCCCCTTTTAAGGTATGGACAGACTTGATACTCTGATTTATTCTAAGGGAAAATATAGTTAGCAATAACTTGCATAAAGAAAGTTACAACGTGGGTGACTCAAACAAAGAACATCCTTCAGTCTACTTTCACTCGGTTCTTCAATCAGGGCCCTGATATACTTACAATCATGCTGTTGTTCGCCCTTTGGCGCAAACTTTGGGACACTCACACACCTTTTATCTGTTACTGTCGTTTAATGAAGCGGATCCCAGTTCTGCAGATTTGTTTGTTGGTTTCATCAAAATGGATCCGGGGAGCGTCTGCTTCATGCGATAGTTATTTCAGACTAAAGTTAGTGTCACTTGACTCACGAGGTAAGGATTAGGCTTAAGCGGGCACACGATGTCAGAACCCGAGGTTTCTCTTAATTAGGAAGATGACCGGTGGACAACTTCTCTCAACAGATAATCTAGGTTCACCACACACTTTGTCAACAATGTCGGAAAGTTAATGTTTTAGATCTGTAATTTTTCTCGCCACAAGGCAGCATGTACATTAGAGTTAGTGTAGAAATATGCACTGGCTCAAAGGCCCAGTATAAGCATTTATTCTTTAAAAAAAACCGTGAGTGGGATTTGTATTCTGTCTATCTCTGAAGGCACACGCCCTGGCAGACAGGTGTTACTTGAAAACCCACGTGGTTAAAGATATAAAATGTTTATGTTTCTCACAGGTATGTCTCTGTACTAAACGCCGGCAAAATTTGGGTTACCCCAGTATTCACTGAATAAAGAAAAACACATATGAAATATTTTACATATTATGTACTCAATAACTTACGTTTTGAACTGCAAGCATAATACTGCGAATTTGGAGAATGAATGAAAATCTAGTTTCAAACTCCGGTAAATATCTTAAACCAGGACAAATGGGTCCCAACTTATTTCGCAAAACGAAAAAATCCCCCCTTCTCATTCCTAAACACCTTACATAAACTAGAAGACTACCATGAACTGACACTCGTGCGTTTTCACACCTCACGCTGACCAGGGCCAACAGTGAGTGCCTTGTCAGCTGGGATTTCCAGACAAATGTCTCACACTGCGCCGAGGAGATGTCGGTTATCGCGCCTCACCTGAGCGCTCAGCCGATGCAACTCGTTGTGGCAGGTGAAAATGCAGACAAAATGTCGCCTATAGGTCTGGCGAAAGCGAATATTCACAGTTTCGTCCACTGACACCTAATGCAATAGAATGCATTTTAACGCTCTCTCTCGCGTACAGAGACTGACACGTTATGTCATAAATGCGTTTACCAGTATGAGAAAGAAAACGGTAAAGTTGAGAATGGGGAAGAAAATATTTTTCGCAAACGAATGGATGCGAAAAATACAGGAAAAGGGTAAAGAGTGATAATAAAATAGAGGACACGGGTGAAGAAAAGAAGAGTATATAGAGAATTTAATGATCATAACTCTCTGTGACAATAATGTACATCATTTCTTTCATCTTTCCCTCCCTGCTCCATATGGAACTTGGGACTACTTATGTTCTTTAGTTCTCTTTAAGAAACTAGCGATAAAGCAGTCACCAGCCCTTGCAGTGGTGGTTCATGAAATCATCATTCTATACGCTGAGGTTGCCAGCCTCAAATGACTTGGACATCCACTAGCGATTTTCACACATTAAAATTCACATGGTAATATATACATATTAGTTCACATGTTAGTAATGAAAAATATAGAATGTAAAATGACAACTTACGCCAATCCTGGCTCATAGAGTTTTTGCTCAGATGAATGAAGCTAAGGCACTTAATTAGGCCTCTAACACGTGTTCTTGGGGTCGTTACTTTTATAAGATGATTTCCTCTGTGACTCCGTGTATTCAGTTTCCTCAGACAGTGGCTTTACTTATTAAATTGATAGAGTTTCCTGGGCTGTTTTGTAAGTCCTTATGAATACTCCAATAAAAGGTGTCCGGTCTGATAAGATGGAATCCTGATTTTAACTACTAGCAAGTCTGGTGTCTTTGGCAAGCGATTCTCACAGTGTCTTAACTCTGAAACGCGTCAGGTTATATTCAATGTCCTCTCCCGCATCTGTTTGTTATGAAGCTAAGCAAAAGCCCCAATCATTTCAAACAAAAATGTTGGGTGGGGTAATTTCAAAATATTCCGACATGGAATAATTTTGCGCGTGATGCAAAGGTCACGTTTCCCATATATGGCAATCAAACCTCCGATGCCTTGTGTACCAACTCACAAACACATCGGTAAACTCTCTCAGCAATGTGTGTAAGATGTAACATCTTATTACTTTATCGAAAGTAATCTTGTCAGTCCTGTCTGTCCAAAATGTGTCATCCCGTATTACCAGCTTGGCGACGAGCGCAGTCTGGCCTTATCAGCAATTAAACACATTCGCTGGGCGATTTAGTGTTAAGCTGATGTCTGATGTCGGCCGCTGCCGATATTAACCAACATGGTTGTCGATAATATTATCTCAGCCGTTCCTGCAAATGTTTAGGGAAGGTACGGGTAACAAACAGACGTGATGACTTATCTCTGAGAGGGGTGTAACAATGAAAATACCAAATATCTGCTACACATAGCCGAGAAAGAAAGTGCGACAATTGAAAGCACGCAATAAAAATCAGTACAAAAATGTAACTGATACTGTCGTAGTAAAACAGAGACCGAGAAGGGTCGCCCCATTCTGCCACACATACATGACCGTCACCAGTACCATTTTCGGAAAGAACTCTATGAGGATGCAAATAGCTTCAGCTGACTACAGCTTTCTATGAAAATATTCAAGCAGACGTCTGAGAGTGTACAAAGAAGAAGAAGAAAGACTTTCATTGTTGTGCTGACCTGGAGCAGGGGTCCAGACATTGTTCAGAACGCTATTGTTGTGAGATACTCTATTGTTGAAGAACGTTCTTGTTGCATACAAAGCTTGGATGATGGACTATATAGAGGGTCAAGAATAGATATGGAGTTGTTTGACGTGTAATGAGATTCATTAATGGACATTGATGTTTTGTCAAGAAGATGTGTTGCGGTGTTAACCCTTGGCTTACAAGATGGATAACAGCTGCCTTAACTGAGAGATCAGTGGCATTTCGCTTGGGAACCGTACCAATTCTTATTTGCCCGGGACTACCCCAAGGTTCTCCACTATCACCGGTGCTGTTTAATATCTATACAGCAAAAGTAGCCACCATTCAGCCAACTGGGCTGGGGCGAACACTGACTTTTGCTGATGACATACTCATTTATAGAACTGGCTCTGACCGACAAGAAATGGTTAATAGCATACATGGGACACTGCAGAAGGTGTCTAAATGGTGCGAGGAAACTGGCTCCAAAGTCAATCCCAACAAGGCCTGCATGATGTGGTCTCCTTGAACAGTTCCATTGTGAAAACAGAACTCCCAGATATCGCTCTCAATGGACAGAAAATTGAACGGCAAGAAAAGCTGAAATACCTTGGAGTTACATTCGATCGCAGGCTCTCGTATAAGTACTATGTTGAGCACATCACACAGAAATGCAGGAGAGGTCTGGCAGCCCTGAAAATAATGGCCGCGGCGCGTCTGGAGCAGAGATTACTATTTCTTTTTTATCAACAGCTAGTCATATCGGTCATTGAGTATGGGCTGGGAATACTCACGCTGTCAGTAACACAATGTGAACGACTAGAATGCGTTCAAACTGAAGGGATGCGTATAGTCTTGGGCTGTACGCGAGATACCCCCCATTGTGACAATGAGATACATGCTTGGAGTGTGCGGTCGATTAGATCCAGATATGCGATGGCCCAAGCAAAAGCCTATATGCGAGTAACCACAGACAAATGGCACCCCCTGCATGGAAACATAGCTGACATTAAGGGAGCAAGAATAAAGACAGGGACATCATGGATGGCACAGGCAGAGACAACGATTAAGCAGGTGGCCACAGCTGAAAACATATTCAACGGGGAAGAGTGGAGTATGTCAGACGAGAATTGGATTAACTGCCAGCAAGTCATCATCAGCCTTGGCAGAGAGTGTAGAACTTGGGGCAATGGAAAAGCAGAACTGGAAATTAATCAGCTGATACATGATCATGCCGGGGATAATGATGCCATTGTGTATACGGATGGGTATGTGATCCGTGGTGAGAAGTCAGGCTGGGGCTTCTCTGCTAGGGTAAAGAGCAGAATCGTCGCGGAACATAGCGGGGCTTACAAGATAACAACTTCCAGCATGAGAATGGAGGAAGAGGCAGTCACCGCAGCCTTAAAGTGGATATCTGAAACTTCATTCACAAAGGCAGTCATTGTGTCGGACTCTCAGTCCATGCTTCGAAAGGTTCAAAGTGGTTGGTTGCAGCATGAATAGAAAACATTCATAGAAACTTCGAGTCTACAAGAGGTGGTGTGGATCTACCGTCCTGGTCATGCAGGGGTATGTGGTAATGAGAGAGCTGACAGACTCGCAGCAAGAGCTCCCACTGGATATGGATAAGGGAGAGATACTGAGAACAATTAATGATCGCCTGTTAGAGACTGACACTGCAATAGATAAATCATCAAGGTTAAGACTGTTGGAATTTGGCATCAAACGTAAGGCTAGCAGAGATGGACGTATGAGAAGATGTATACGTCGTGTATACAACCCGCGAGCTACAGGAACAGTTAACATTCACACTCTTCGACATATACTGAGGGAGATTGAGCACCTATGGGTTTGCCCGGAGTGCAGTGATGTCGATTCTGTTCAACAATAACAATCATATCTCAGGTTGTTTAAATTATGTCTACCAACTTACATCTTCTGGCAGATGGCAAAAGAACAGTCAGGCGACTGCAGATGAGGTTCAAAGATGTGTGCTAGGGAGACATGAAGGCACTGAATATAAATCCTGCAACCTGGGAAGATGAAGCTGCCGATCGCACCAAGTGGCGATGCCCCCTTCGACGCCACCTCAGATTGGGCGAAAAGAAGCTCTCACAACAAGCAGAAGAGAAAAAAACTTGACAAAAGAAACACAAGGAAAAAAAAGCAGCTGGTGGATATCACCTGAAGGGTGCAGTCCCATAGTCAGTTATGACTAAAGCGGTTATTACTACCAGCTTCTGTTCGTGGTATATCATCTATGGATCTCATTATATTTAACCGTACAGATCGATCAGATCTAGAGTCATATCCCTAACTAACAAACTTGTTTTATCTGCTGCAATTTACGTATCTTCTTCTTCCTCGTTCGGCCTCGAACTTCTAATCAAGGCAGTAGTCTGCTCAAGGTTTCTGACATCTCCAAACAGTTTTTCGTTGAGATAAGTGGGTAGTTGGTAACTACCCACTTATCTTTTTTTCGTTGAGATAAGTGGGTAGTTACCAACGGGCTGATCACCCGTTTGCCAGTCACTTCGATTACGGAAACAACAGCAAATGGATTGATTTGCCGTTGCCCTAAAGACGCCAATAGGCGTGATGGGAAACAATGGCAAAGAAAACCTATCTGCTGTTGCCCTAAGACGCCACTAGGCGTAATGGCCACTGACTGCTTTGACGGTCGGTGGCTAAGGACGGAAGAAGAAGAAGAAGTGGGTAGTTGCCATATGCCACTCCGTTCACTGTTGTAAGTTGAGCAGGGCTGAAGCAGATGTTCGGCTGTCATAGGCTGGTGTCACAGGAGCAGAGATCTGTTGGACCAATCCTGTACATGTGATATAGATGGTACCTCAACCTATTGTGACCAGTACGTAGGTAGAAAATGATGACCTGGTCACGCCTAGATAGCTAGTGATAGGCATTATCTTGTGTGTCTTCATATGTCGTTTTCATATGTAGTTGCCAATTCTTGTAGCCGCGGTTTGTTGCCAATTCATGTTCTTTATTACATCTTAGATGTCTGCCATTGATATTTATTCTTTCTAACATTTTGATAATTAATGCACGGGGTGTGCCGCACAGTTCCCGGAGGTCTCTAATGAGACAGAGAAAGCATGTCGTGCAAGGTGACTAAAATGAGGTTGTGGATGAGGCGGGCAACCTCTTCATGTAAAACATACCATATTTTACTAAATGCTAGATTTTACTGCACGGTCTCCACCTCACTGCATTATAGGATGGACATGAGGTATAGCATACATTTTGGCGTGAGGTGGCAGGGAAGCAAACCCGTAAAAATTGCTTGCTGAAATCGAATGTGTCGGGCGGAAATGCGCAGATATCGCAGCCTAGCTGTAAACTACGACACAAAGTATTTACCGCTCAAAACTAACGGCAACATTGTAAGAGAGAGATATGGCTGTGAGCGAACGCAAACAATAACTACAAGGTCTACATACCAGATAACTCATAAACCACAGTTTCATTTCATATTCTTTTAATCAGGATCTTAAAGTTCCAGAAATCACAACTTAATGTAAATGTTCTATTACATAATGTACAAATTATCCTCAATTTACGACATAGTTCCGTTCCGACGATCCCCATCATAAGGCAATATGGTTGCAAGTCAGAAATCATTATATACTGTATGAACACCAAGACGACCCAGAGTTCACTGGGAGAACAACATTAGATAATCTCTGAAGGACCAAGAACTAGATTGGAAGCTGATCAGGAGGAAAACAGCCGATATGATAGTATTGCGCACTCTCTGGCAAATCTCTACATCCCAGGGTAGAAGGGGAACGTTTACGTAAGTAAGTCATATTGAAAACACACAATGTACAAGTTATAATATGAAATTACTGCACTTTAACTGTACTGTGACGTAATAAGTAATGAAACATGCGTGACTATGACCAAACGTAACAGGGTTAATGGGATGACCGTCAAAGTACAAGTGGTCGTAAGTCAAGGACAGCTGTATCATTTTTACATTAAACTTTCAGTTCTTCAACTGTCACAGTAAAAAATCAAAACATGGAACTGATTACTGCCATTTCACTTTGCTTGTAAAACAAGACATTACAGACTATCATAAATGGGTGCTTGCGTAGAATAGAAGGGCTGAAATGATATGACAAGATTACTAATGTGGAACTGATGACAAGAACCAGACAAGTGCCAGTGGAACAAAGAGATGAGAAGAAGATGCTGGTGATGGATAGGACACACAATGAAGAAAACTTTCTGATAGTATCACCAAGCAAACCTTGTTCTGGGATCCCCAGGGTAAGTCAGGGTAAAGAGAAGCCAAAGATTACATGGAGAAGAGTACTGGAGACAGACATGAAAGAATAGAGGAAAGACCTTGAGCCGATGGCATGGGACATGACAACTTGACAAAGGTTTACTGAAGGCCAAGGTTCCATTGAGAGCTGAATGAATTTTGCTTGCACAGACATATTAGGCCATGTCAGCAATGGAGTTAGCCAGTAACTGACATAACTACCAGGTTGTATTCCTGTGTATTGTTCCCCTATCTTCTTCGTTCACCAGCAGACGTCAATTTGACAATGTTCAAAGACAGCAGTGGTCAGTTTGAGGCTGTTGACATTCCCGTAGAACTTTTCTAGGAATGGTCCTGATGATGGCCATATGCGCTTTCTCTGTTCCTCATATGTTGGGCACCGTAGATGTTCAGCAGTCATTTTATCAGTGCCAGTTACACTCATCAGTAGTTCCTATCTTTAACTTGTTGAATAGATGTTAATCCCAATCTGTTGTGACCTGTGTCAAGTCTGAAGATTACCACTTGTTCACTACTGCTAAGCTGGTAATGCGCATTATTTTTATTGTGGCCTGAATGTTCTGCTGCCCACTTGCTCCTGTATCTGCACTTGATAAAACTCTTGGCCTCTTCATAAGTTATGCTTGTGTCAGTTGGTGTAGCTTTCTCCCCGTTCCTTTGTCATTCTGTCAGCCTCTTCCTTTCCGGGGATTGTTGCAGTGCGAAGGAATCCACTGTATCACAACTCTTTTGAATTGCTGACACAGTTTGTGAAGGGAACTAATTGGTCACACTCAAGTTTTTTTCTCCCTACTCTTCATCTCACATTTATTATTTTTATTATTATGAGTTCCTGAAGTTTTCCTTGTTCTTTAGCAAACATTGCCCCGTGTAGTTTCCAGAGGTCTCTGAGAAGAAGACACATGAAGAAAGATATAAAAATGAGGAAGACACAGAAAGACCACAAGCTGAAGGCACGAAACAAGAGGACTCTGCATACATTTATTGAAGGCCTATGCTCCTAGGGGAGCCTAAATGTAATAAATAAAAGGGAAGAAATTCCTCTATGAACAAATAAAATAAAAAACAAAAGTTTATATTATTATTAACAAATGAGTTGTGTTATACATGAATATATTTGTGACACATTCACACCAAATAAGTAACATTATGGCATAGGTGGATTCAAGGGGATGATGACCGGGCTAACACCCCTAACTTGAACAATTCCTAGATCCGTCAGTGCATTATGGCATCTCAAATTTCGAGAAACAACAAGAATAAATTTAATTTGGTTTAAAAATATATCAATTTATAAATATGTACTTTTGTTATATATACTCTTGTGAACTCTATGATGTAGAAACACGAGAGAATAAATTAAATAAAGAGGTCCTTGAAAAGCTAGGAATTAAAAGTGAGTTTCACGAAGGAGATCAAAGTTAGACAGCTAAAATATTTTGGTCATATAAAAAGATAATACCTTGCAGACGACCATAATGGAAGGAACAGTTGAAGGCAAATGTGCAAGTGAAAGAAAGAGCAATAGGCGGGAAGAGAACATCAATAGACAGTGAGGAAAATGTCTATAAGAGTCTGCCATATCACGACGAGATGCAGAAGAAGTTGGAGATCTATTGCAGCCGACTTTTGATGCGAAGATGGCAGCTGATGTTGACATTTATGAAATGTCTGCTTTTCTTCTATCAAATACTAAGTTCTATATGTCAAAAATAATCTTATTTGAACATAAATATCTAAAAGAAGTGACATATTTGGAGGGGTTGGCTAAGAGGCATGGCATCTGCCTCATATTATAAAGGTATCGGATTCAATTCCGAGTAGAGGGAATATAATTTATGGAAATTTTTTCTTCAGAACCAGTGGTCCTAATGATGTCATACTCCCCCCTGGTCTCCTGGGTAGTGAGATCAGATGCCTAGCCTTCTTGAATAAGGGCGACAAAATAGGTGGTCCCATGTGTAAGTTGCGCACGTTAAAAATCCCTCGGCAATTGGAAATCGTAAAGAGTAAGCCACATGGCCTTTGTCCTTACAAAATTTAAAATTAGAAACCTACCAACCACAAAAATATTTATAGAATGTGTGATTCCTGTATACACACATTGGGATTCACTGCTGCTATGGAGGTCATGCGCTGTGCTGAGATCCTCTTTGTGTGATCTAAGAGAGGAGATGGAGCACTGATGAAGTTGTCCGTATGCAATGAAGTCCTCGAAACAAACCAAAGCATACCAGACGTCCGGCAAAAGGAGGACATGTTCTCATTTTATACACTCTCGTCCTCTGTCGGCAGGCACTGCAGTTAAACATGTTGTCCAGCTGATGATTACAAATTTAAAATCTTTTAAACTTTATGTTAACATAAATTACAAAATAAATCTGTGAGGAAGTTATTCGCATCTACTTGACAATGAAGACCTACTGAAGAAACCATGCTCTTCAGATAAACATTATACTTAAAATAATAAAGGTATGAATAGATTAAAATCTTTTTCTCTTAGTATTGCTCAAGGATTGAGTGTTCGATTGATAGAGTGGTTAAAGAGCTGGTCTCTCGTGGCATAGGTGCCAGGTTCGAACCACGGTATTGACACGCACCAGCAAGGAAGGGAACTGGAGAACCCACCTCTTGATGCTGGACCTAGTATAGTGAAGTCTCTTACACTTCACTCCCGTACTGTTAACTGAAGCAATGTGTTGATAAACTCTAAACCCTGAAAAGGACTACTAGCATCTATCAGCTAGCATGAAGTAGGACTGCTAGCCCGACCAACGTTGATAGATACTAAGTCCTGAAAAGGACTAACATTATCTATCTGCTAGCGTGATTAAGTCCTGAGAAGGACTGCCAGCTACGCCAACACTGCCTGTACCTCCTCAGTGTTCAACGAACACTGGTGTGGTAGTAGAAATGAATGTGAAAATGTGACAAGAAACGAAAACGAAAACCATTTTGTTCACCATTACATACATCTTCCTGCCATCAATGGTACCTATACCTTGTAGCGGTATGGCAGCTTGTGTACCCTGACATCCCCAGAGCTATGCCAGTGGGAGATTTACTCCTGGTAGGTTCAACCAAGCTGGACTGGTCTGCGTGGGTAGGGGTCAGACAAAAGCTGGTACTCTGGTCCTCCAGGTTGGGGGTTTTAGCACAGGGCCGACACCCCTGTCTATGTAAAAAATCGCACGTTACGGAAACAACAATAAATGGAAAAACTTTGCTGCGGGACGGACATCCGGAGTCTCATGCTCGTATGACTGACAGTGGTGAAAGCCGAAAGGAAGCCACTGGCATGACAACGGATGCCCCGACCGCAAAAATGAACCAGAGTTGGGACACTGTACGAAGGATGGCCGCCAACCGAGCAAAGTGGAATAAATTTGTTGTTGCCCTACAAAACGCCACCAGGCGTAATGGCCACTGACTGCTTTGACGGTCGGCGGCTAAGGATCAAAGAAGAAGAAGAAGACATACATCTTCAAAAGAAATTTCTCCTGAAACCAGTATCTCATCATCTGCTTTTGTTATTGTTGTTCAGAATCAACAACATTTCGTTCCGGGTAAACTCTTAGGTGCTCAGACTCCCTCAACAAATTTCGAAGTCAACAACTGTTCGAAGTCACGATGGATGAATCCCTAACCCAGTTTCCTGTTTTGTATAGCAATCTGGTTGTTACACGATGGATGCATCCTCCCTTATTCTTTGTCATTCTTTCCAACACAGTTTCTTATGTTTCATGCCAAATTTCCAACAATCTTTGTTCTATTGATTCATCCGCTGAAATGTCATTCTTTAAACACGTATCGTGAGCTGTCCTTAGTATTTCTCCTTTATCCATAGCCAATGTCCCCACTATGGGTGCTCTCACAGCTATTCTGTCAGCTCTGTCATTGCCGCATACCCCTGCATGACCAGGACTTTAGATCGACATAAATTCCCGATGATTCAAGGCTTCTATTGATGTTTCCCATTCATTCTTCTTCTTCTTCTCAGATCCTTAGCCCCTGACTGACAAAGCAGTCAGTGGCCATCACGCCTAGTGGCGTCTTGCAGGGCAGCAACAAACTGTCCCCATTTTGCTCAGTCGGTGGCCATCCTTCGTGCCATGCCCCAAATCTGATTTATGCTTTGCATTTCAGCTTCCACTGTTCTCCGCCAGGTTGTCTTTGGTCAGCTTCTCTTTTGCCGTTATTCTGGGGTCCATAGCTTAGCAGTTCTGGTGATGGTGTCAGGGTCCCCTTCTGAGGACATGGCCAACCCAGTTCCAGCATCTGCCCGCAATCATGGTGTGCATGCCTTTTTGACCACACCGTTTAAGCAGTTTCTGTTCCTATTCATGCTACAGCGTTAATCAGATATGGTTTTGCACACCTGATTATCTGGATAGGCTGACACATATCTGATTTAATTAGAATACACTACATTTATGATATAACAGTATATAAGGAGAACTAGTTGAGGTGGGATTTTTTTTAGACCGCAAAGTTCTGGAATCCCCAGGGTAAGAGAGGCAGAGGGGGAACACACACACAAAAACACGGAGAAAAGAAGTGAAGTCAGAAATGAAAGAGCTGAAGAAGTCACAGCAAGACATGTAGGCAGATAGCACAGGAGAGGAGATCCTAGGATAAGTTTTGTTGAAGGCCTATGCTCCTTGGGGAGCCAAAGGGCAATGATGATATGAGAAGAAACAGACGATCTGATAAGAATTACAACGGCGTTATTTTAATTACAAAAAAACAATCTCCAAAAATATATCCAGCTTATTTCTCTCATAACAATTACACTTACATTAACAAAGCCAAGGTATATTTTGACTTTTACATTAACATAGGTGTTCTCAATACATGCTGTTAAAAAAGGACTTTACTTGGTAATGTAATATAATCATTAAAATGGTAGACAAATATACATATGAAAAACTGAACAGAGAATGAGCACGGTCACGCTAATTTTACTGTTGATAACGGAAAAATAAATAAGACTACACCAACACACACAGTCACTCCCTCTCATGCCTCTCCCTCTCTCTGCCGCTATCTCTTATGGAATATAAAGAATACATCATTCCCTCTTCTAGTCTGCATCTCTTGATATGGAATTTAAAGACTACAACGTTCCCCCTTCCTGTCTCCATCTCTTGATATGGAATATAAATAATACAACATTCTCCCTTCTTGTCTACATCTCTTGATATGGAATATAAATAATACAACATTCTCCCTTCTTGTCTCCATCTCTTGATATGGAATATAAATAATACAAAATTAATTTCCTTCATGTCTCCATCTCTCAATATGGAATTTAAATAGTCTACATCTCTTGATATGGAATTTAAATAATACATCATTCCCTCTTCTAGTCTGCATCTCTTGATATGGAATTTAAAGACTACAACGTTCCCCCTTCCTGTCTCCATCTCTTGATATGGAATATAAATAATACAACATTCTCCCTGACACACTTGTCTACATCTCTTGATATGGAATATAAATAATACAACATTCTCCCTTCTTGTCTACATCTCTTGATATGGAATAGAATATAATACAACATTCTCCCTTCTTGTCTACATCTCTTGATATGGAATATAAATAATACAACATTCTCCCTTCTTGTCTACATCTCTTGATATGGAATATAAATAATACAACATTCTCCCTTCTTGTCTACATCTCTTGATATGGAATATAAATAATACAACATTCTCCCTTCTTGTCTACATCTCTTGATATGGAATATAAATAATACAACATTCTCCCTTCTTGTCTACATCTCTTGATATGGAATATAAATAATACAACATTCTCCCTTCTTGTCTACATCTCTTGATATGGAATATAAATAATACAACATTCTCCCTTCTTGTCTACATCTCTTGATATGGAATATAAATAATACAAAATTAATTTCCTTCTTGTCTCCATCTCTTGATATGGAATTTAAATAATACAACATTCTCCCTTCTTGTCTACATCTCTTGATATGGAATATAAATAATACAAAATTAATTTCCTTCTTGTCTCCATCTCTTGATATGGAATTTAAATAATACAACATTCTCCCTTCTTGTCTCCATCTCTTGATATGGAATATAAATAATACAAAATTAATTTCCTTCATGTCTCCATCTCTCAATATGGAATATACAACATGAGAATGGAGGTAGAGACAGCTACTGCAACCTTAAGGTGGCTGTCTGAGACTTCATTAACAAAGGCAGTTATTGTATCAGACTCAAAATCCATGCTTCGGAAGGTCCAAAGTGGATGGCTCCAGCATGATTAGAAAACCTCCATAGAAGGCTCGATTCTTCAGGAACTGGTGTGGATCCACTGTCCTGCTCGTGCAGGCGTACGCGGCATTGAAAGAGCTGACACACTAGCTTCAAGAGCACCCACAGAAGGTGCACTGGATATGGATAAGGGAGACATACTGAGGACAATTAATGATCGCCTATTAAAGAATGACACTGCAATCGATGAGTCATCAAGGCTAAGACTGCTAGAATTGGGAATCAAACGTAAGACCAGCAGGGATGGACGTATGAGAGGATGCATTTAGCATGCATTCAACTAGTGCGCAACAGGAACAATTAGCATTCACATCCTTCAAAATTTGCTGAGGGAAACTGAGCACCTATGGGTTTGCTCGGAGTGCAGTGACATTGCTTCTGGTCAAGAATAACAATATGGTGCCTCTCAGACTCAGCTTGATTATCATATCAATGTATGATCTTCTGCCATCGTTGGCAGACTTTGTGAGATGAGGAAAGTCTGATGCTGCTCAGTGCCCCCTCTGCCAAAAGATGCAGCCATTGCAACATGTGCTGTCAGCTTGCAAGTTGTCATTAGGGCAAGGGTGATACACATGGTGCCACAACAGAGCACGAAATGAGCTGGCTGCTATAACAGACCTGGCAAGAGTGAAGACAAACAGCAAAGTCAGACTGAGCACCACAAATACATTCCTTCTAAGAGCAGGACAGTCAGCACATCCCAAACCAAAGATCAGTTTGCCATCTATTCTTGACTGTGTAAATGACTGGGAGATGGCAGTAGATCTACCCACATGAGGGACATACCCATAAATCATTAATAATAATAATAGCCCCTTCAGTGATAACTGACTATGGGATTGCGCCCCTGAGGTGACAGCCCTCAGCTGCTTATTTTCCTGATTCCCCTTTCGACGTTTTCTCCTCTCTTCAGCTTGTTGTGTGAGCTTCTTTTTGCCCAATCTGAGGTGGCGCCGTAAATAGCATCGCCACTTGGTGCGATCGGCAGCTTCATCCTCCCACGTTGCTGGATTTATGTCCAGTGCCCTCATATCTCTCTTGCACACATCTTTGAACCTCAGCTGCGGTCGCCCAACTGTTCTTTTGCCATCTGCTAGTTGCCAGTAGAAGATATCTTTCAGGATGCGACCCTCTTCCATGTGGCGGACATGGCCAAGCCAGCGTAGTCTGCGCTGTCTAAAGATATCTTTGAAGGCCAGCAGGATGCGACCCTCTTTTTCCATGTGGCGGACATGGCCAAGCCATGGCCGTAGTCTGTGCTATGAGCAACACTCATTCAAACTGGCTAAGTATAATGCTCTGGTGATGGGCTTGAGACATGATGGGTTCACAGCAAAAGCCATAGCTGTAGAGGTAGGTGGAAGAGGTCTAGTGTATGATCTACTGAAACTTATTGGGTTTAAAATTGACAGTCAAGAATCAACGAACGAACTTTATTTTCGAAGGGTAAAGAATTGGGCGCGCAGGCCCATCTAACATTCTGCCCTTCCTTTCAGGGCACTTAAGAGGCTCGGTGAAATGAACTACATGGGAAGGAGCTCTACAGAGGTCATTGACATGGAATGATATATGGCTTATATCTTAGACTCAGCTTCATTATCAGATCAATGTATGACCTCCTGCCATTGTCCACAAACCTTTGTGAGATGGGGAAAGTCTAATGATGCAATGTGGAAAGAGTTTCATGTTGGCTGTGGAGCAACTGCAATGGACAATAATTTATATACAACATAATTGTTACTTTCACAATTGTCTCAAGCTCACAGCATGGATAAGACCAGGACTGAAGTAGAAAGTGCAGCAAAGTTACCAGGTTCCGGGTTTAAAACCTGGTAGCATAACATGCAAGACTACCCAGTTGTATATTGGTACCTCATTCTTCTCTTGAGCTGGGAAAGGCAAAGGCAGCAAGGAAGGGAACTGGTCAGCCTACCTAATAAAGCTAGACATAGTAGAGTGAAGTCTCACACATTAATCCTCTATGGCAGTATATACTATGGGAATCCTTTTACTTTAAAATTGTTAAGCCACAGAGAGATTTCTCACTAAACTTTCAATTTTCGGTATATTTTGGTTTTCCAGTGTTAAAAAGTTATAGACCTGTACTAATATTTATCCACACATCCTGGTGCTAAGGAGTTCGTGCACTGTACTGAGATCCTCCTTGTGTAATCAAAGGAAGGAGATCGGAGCACTGATGGAGTTGTCCGTGTGCAATGAAGATAGTCCTTAAAACCAAAAACAAAATCTACTCATGCATTCATCTGTTTGTGCATAAATATTACACAGTATAAATCTGATATATGACCAAAAAAATGTAGTGGAATGTCCAGCCAAGTAATAATTTTGTCTTTAGAATAAATATTTTAAATGCCTTCAAAAAGTGATATGACATTAACAAATTTTTAACAAAGTCAACAAACATCAAATGTCTTCAAAAAAAAATCACAAAATATAATCAAAATGCTTTCAAAAAATAAGTCACTCAACAAATGAATCGTATCAGGTCTCTTAACAAAAAAGGTCACTCAACAAATGAATCGTAACAGGTCTCTTAACAAAAAAAGGACAACATTAGACAATCTTTGAAGGACCGAGGACTAGAATGGAACCAAGCCAGGAGGAAGACAGCCGATAGAATAGTATGGCGCTCTCTCTTACAAACCTCTACACCTCACGGTAGAAGAGGAACGAATAAATAAGTAAGTAAGGTATATATGTTAGAAGATGCAGTCCCATTGGTTGATGGACTGTTGTGAATATGTGTTCACCAGGCCTAATAACGAAGAATGCGTGAGTGTGTTGAGCTTGGATTGTTGTGAACATAAAGACAGGAATAGAACAATCTGACTCAAGACAGCCATCTGTCTCAAAGAAGCAACAGAATAATCGACCTCAAGTCATCAATAGAATGATCCATCTCAAATCAGCAATAGAATATCTATCTCAGCAACAGAATAATCTGTCTCAAGACATCAATAGAATAATCTTTTTTCAAGACACCAGTAGAATAATCTGTCTCAAGACATCAATAGAATAATCTGTCTCAAGACATCTATAGAATAATCTGTCTCAAGACATCAATAGAATAATCTTTTTTCAAGACACCAGTAGAATAATCTGTCTCAAGACATCAACAGAATAATCTTTTTTCAAGACACCAGTAGAATAATCTGTCTCAAGACATCAATAGAATAATCTGTCTCAAGACATCAATAGAATAATCTGTCTCCAGACATCAATAGAATAATCTTTTTTCAAGACACCAGTAGAATAATCTGTCTCAAGACATCAACAGAATAATCTTTTTTCAAGACACCAGTAGAATAATCTGTCTCAAGACATCAATAGAATAATCTGTCTCAAGACATCAATAGAATAATCTGTCTCCAGACATCAATACAATAATCTGTTTCAGGACATCAATAGAATAATCTGTCTAAAGACATCAATAGAATTAACCGTCCCAAGTCAGCAATTGAACCAATCACAGACAACTAGCAACTTTTAAAGTAAGTTTTTTTTGTTTTTGTTAAGGGCTTAAACAAAAACAAAAAAATTCCGTTTTGACTACGTTGTTTTTCTATCTGACTCACATTCCCACTTTCTGTGGAACTCCAGAATTATACAACCACTGCTTGCCAAGTGTACACAGCTTAGGAAAAATTTAGTTCATAAAACCCTAACAAAGGCATGAGATTCATTTTCTGTCCACGGGAATGAAAATATTATTTCATTAAAAACAGTGCAATAACAACACTATAAATTGTTGCTTCATAAATACATAAAGTTGTTCAAGGTGAACCAAGTTTTGACTTCACTTCAAGATTCACTTTCTGTTCACAACACATCAATAATGAATGGAAACAGGAATGACAATAAATGTTTTATATTCGTCTAGCACGGGGCTGACAACCTTATAGTGTAAAACCTATTGCCATAGAAATCATAACTGCTAGAACATGTGAATGTTTAGTGCAGGCTTTTTCTGCAAGGGGAAGCTACTGTGATAGCCCAATGCTCTATATGAAATAACAATTCAATAACTACACTATAAAATGTTTCTTCACATATAAAGTTGTTCACAGTTAAGACCACTACTGCAGTATATAATGCCTGCGTCACCAGCACGCTTCTATATGGTGGTGAGATATGGACAACCTATGCTAAAGCAAGGAAGAAGGCTGAGTACCTTCCACCTACAGTGTCTATGCCACATCCTTGGTATTTCGTGGAAGGACAAAGTGACAAATGTCAAGGTACTGTCACTTAATAAATAATAATAAATTCTTTAAGCACCAAACACGGCGCATAAGGCAGAAACCAGTGCTCTCCAGGTTGTTCGTTGTGACGCCACTCCTCTTAACTCTTGCACATTATTTAGGCCCAACGTTCTTCCTTCTCTTATTATTGTTCTTCTGAGTGTTTCTTTTGGTCTTCCTTTTTTCCTCTTACCCTCAGGAACCCAAGTGAGCGCCTGTAGTGGTATTCTGTTGTTTTGCATTCGTAGGACATGACCGATATATGACCATCGTCTTTTCCTTATATAGTCGGAGACATATTTCTGCCTAGAGTCTTCTCTTATTTGTCGATTAGTCTTGAATTCTTTCCAACTGATGTTCATGAGTTTTCTAAGACATTTGTTCTCGAATGTATTCAGCTTGTTCTCCAATGATTTTGTTATTTTCCAACTCTCACAGCCGTATGTTAACACTGAGATAACATTTGAATTAAACAGACGAAGCTTGGTATGTATATTCAATGATCGTAATTTCCAAATGTTAGATAATCTATTGAAGGCGCTAGCTGCCAAAGCAATTCTAGTATGGATTTCTCTTGTTGTGTCACCATCCTGAGTCATTTTACTGCCTAAATAAATGTCACTTGCTGGCCTTCAAATCATGTATAAACTGCTTAGACAGCATAGACAATGCTTGGCTATGTCTGCTGCATGGAAGATGGCCGTATCCCTAAAGATATCTTCTACGGGTGACTGCAGCTGATGTTTAAAGATATCTGCAAGAGAGACATGAGGGCACTGGACATAAATCCAGCAACCTGAGAGGATGAAGCTGCTGATCGCACCAAGTGGCGAAGCTCCCTATGGCGTCACCTCAGACTGGGTGAAAAGAAGCTCTCACAACAAGCAGAAAAGAAAAGTACATGCCGAAAAAACACCAGGCAAAAAAACAGTTGAGGGCTATGAAAAGAACACCATGCAAAAAAAAAACGTTGAGAGCTATCATCTCAGGGGCACATCCCTATAAGCAGTTATGAATGAAGAGGCTACTACTACTACTCCTACTACAGACGTACCAAGTCTGGCCCGACTTCAAGATTCACTTTCTGTTCACATTACATCAACAATGAATGCAAAAAAGAGTGACAATTATGTTTCATATATAACAATTCAATAACAACCACATTTTTTCTTCATACATACGTACAAGAAAGTTGCTCACACAGTCAAGACATAACAAGTTTGGTCTCATGTCAGAATGCTGTAAGTTTTCAATAATGCTTTTGAAACATACATTAACAATCGAGCTCATCTCCAGCACTTACATGCTGGGGTGTAATAAATGTAACAATGAACATGTTCACGTCCCCATTCAGTATTTACAAAATGAGATGGAACCAGAAAACTCAGGTTTCATCCTAAAAATTACAAATAATAGTGTTACTAATGGTGCCAAAAACAAAAAAAAAACTATGTTCAATCCCAAAACTTACAAACAGTAGTGTTATTGTTGGCACCAAATAAAACTCAGGTTCCATCCCAAAAATTAAAATAGTGTTAATGATGGTACCTAAGAACTCAGTTTTCATCCCAAAACTTACAAACAGTAGTGTTGCTAATGGCACCTAAAAAACTCAGGTTCAATCATAAAACTTAGTGTTAACACCTAAAAATTCAGGTTCCATCTCAAAATTTATAAACAGGTAGTGTTACTGATGGTACCAAACACACTCAGGTTCCATCCCAAAACTTATAATCAGGTAGTGTTACTGATGGTATGTAAAAAACTCAGGTTCCATTCTGAAATATACAACCAGTAGTGTTATTAATGACACCAGAAATCTCAGGTTCCATCCCAAAACTTACAAATAGTAATATTAACAGCAGTACCTAAAAACTCAGGTTCAATCCCAAAACTTACAAACAGGTAGTGTTGCTGACAGTACCAAAAAAACTCAGGTTCCATCCCAAAACTTACAAATAGTAGCATTAACAGCAGCACCTAAAAACTCAGGTTCCATTCCAAAACTTATAAACAGCAGTGCTATTAATGACACCTAACAACTCAGGCTCCAAAACTTACAAATAGTAGCGTTAAACAGTAATGTTAGTGATGGCACCTAAAAACTCTTCCATTTCAAAACTTACAAACAGTAATGTTAGTGATGGCACCTAAAAACTCTTCCATTTCAAAACTTACAAACAGTAATGTTAGTGATGGCAGCTAAAAACTCTTCCATTCCAAAACTTACAAACAGTAATGTTAGTGATGGCACCTAAAAACTCTTCCATTCCAAAACTTACAAACTGTAATGTTAGTGATGGCACCTAAAAACTCTTCCATTTCAAAACTTACAAACAGTAATGTTAGTGATGGCAGCTAAAAACTGTTCCATTCCAAAACTTACAAACAGTAATGTTAGTGATGGTGCCCAAAATAACTCAACTTCCGTCCCAAAACTTGTAAACAGTAATGTTAATGCTGGAGCCAAATAAAACTCAGGTTCCATACCAAATCTTACAAACTGCAGTGTTACTGATTAAAGCTAAAATCTCAGGTTACATGCCAAAGCTAACAAGGAGAAGTGTTATTGACAGCCCCATAGAAACTCAGTTAGGCTCCTTTCAATCACTTATGAAAACAGGAGGGTTACATATGGTACAAATACAATCAGTCCGGTCTGTTCAATCAGCTTAGAAACTCTGGGGTTTTTGTTGTTGTTGTTGTTGTTTTGTGATACACAAAAATTAGATGTCACTTAATTATTTGTGCTGATGAATTTGTTATACCTTGTACATGGCCCACATTTGTACAGATAAGTATTTGCCCAAAGGAAACTTTCTTTTTCATGTTAGTAGTTCATGGATACCTAAGACATATTGTCTAATATGACATATTACATCAAACTTCTATGGACTTTTCATGAAGTCTGTGTTATTATTCTAACTGTGTTCCTTGCTCAATACGGTTTCTATTCTACATCATTGGTATTTCATGTGAGGATAAAGTGATAAATGTAAAGGCGCTCTTTTGTAACGGCCTTCATAGCCTGTATACCCTGCTTAGACGGCAATGATTAGGCTGGCTTGGTCATGTTTGTCACAGGGAAGATGGTGGCATTCCCAAAGATATTTTCTATGGACAACTGGCAGATGGCAAAAGAACAACCAGGCGACCACAACTAAGATTCAAAGATGTGTGCAAGCGAGAGATGAAGGCACCGAATGTGAGTTCAGCATCCTTGGAAGACAAAGCTGCTAATCGCACCATGTGAAGATGCCCCCTTTGGCATAAACTCAGATTGGGCAAAGAGAGGCTCCTCATCATTGTCATCATCAAGTACCATGCCTAGTTTGAAATGTTCCCCTGAGGGTTATTTTCAGGGTGCATCAATCCCTGGCATTGTCAGCTATGACAAGGGAAATGTAGAGAGGGCTACTCTTCAAGGGTGCATATCCCCTTTTGTTCCTTGCAGATATTCCTTGCAGATACAGAATGAAGTGTTAGAGATAGCACCAAGGAACCAGATTTTTTTGTCCTATACTATGAAATATTTTACCTAAGACCTAGCTTTGCAGATAATCATGAAAGCATTCGCCTGTTACAAAACGTTATCAAACAGACCACAAATGTTCCAAATAAGCGTATCTTCTTCTTCCTCAAGTAGCATGCCAGCAGGCACATATGTTCAAGTCTCTCCGTGATTTCCTGTCCTCGGTACATCATTTGTTTGGGTGGCCTGAATGCTCCGCGTCCCACATGTTCCCGCGTCTGCTTCTGATAAAACCTTTGACCTCTTGTTATGCTTGTATCAGTTGAGGCTTTTGAGTGAACCAGAATTTTCTAGTTGGCCTTCAATATAGGAAATACATTTGTCAAAGTAATCAAAATTTTCAGGTGGGGAAACTATCTAGAAGTATAAGTCAGAAACCATCAAAATATTCAAGTAGGGAAAGAATATATATGTCTAGGACACAAACCATTACAACTTCCAGTAAAGAAATCATCAAAATGTCCATGTAAGAAATAATCAAAATGTCCTGGCAAAAAAAAGCATTAAAATATCTATGAAAGAAACCATCACCATCTCCAGTAGAGAAAGCCTCAAAATGTCCAAGTGAGACAACATCAAAATGTCCAGGTGAGACACCATCAAAATGTCCAGGTGAAACACCATCAAAATGTCCAGGTGAGAAATCCTCAAAATGTCCAGGTGAGAAACCATCAAAGTATCCAGGTGAGAAACCATCAACATGTCCAGGTGAGAAACCATCAAAATATCCAGGTGAAACATCATCAAAATGTCCAGGTAAGAAACCATCAAAGCCTCCAGGTGAGACACCATCAAAATATCCAGTCTTCATGCATGGAAACTTCACTCATTTTCCTTGTAAAATCATCATCATCAGCTAACAGATCTGGCAAGACGGGAAGAAAGAAATATGTTTTTTCATTGAAACAATGTACAAGATCATTATGAACACTCGTAAAGGTACTTCCAGAATGTATCTGTGCCAACAGATAAATGTATTACTGCAATTTTTATTTCTTCATTTACCAAAATACACAAGTCATCATCATCATCATACCCTTTAGCTCCCTGCGGAGCATAAGCCTTCACCCCAAACCTTACTGTCCTGTGCCATCCCTTCAAGCTCTTTCATTGCCTTCTTCGTTCCTTTCATGTCTATTGCTAGTTCCCTTCTCCTAGTGTTTTAGGTCTTGCTCTCTTTCTCTGGGGGTTTCCATAACAAGGATGACTTGTAATGATAACTGGTTTCTTTAATGCTTGCCTTCCAAACCAAACTCTTTTCACCATCTCTTGTTTCACTGGTATTCATCTGGGTCCTGCCATCAGTTCCACACTGGTGATCCTGTCATTAGTTCCACATTGGTGATCCTGTCACCAGTTCCACATTAGTGATCTTGTCATCAGTTCCACATTGATGATCTTGTCATCAGTTCCACATTGGTGATCTTGTCATTAGTTCCACATTGGTGATCTTGTGATCAGTCCTACATTGGTGGTCTTGTCATCAGTTCCATATTAGTCATCTTGTCATCAGTTCCATATTAGTCATCTTGTCAACAGTTCCATATTAGTCATCTTGTCAACAGTTCCATATTAGTCATCTTGTTATCAGTTCCATATTAGTAATCTTGTCATCAGTTCCACATTAGTGACCTTGTCACCAGTTCCACATTGGTGATCTTGTCATCAGTTCCACATTAGTGACCTTGTCCCCAGTTCCACATTGGTGATCTTGTCATCAGTTCCACATTAGTGATCTTGTCATCAGTTCCACATTGGTGATCTTGTCATCAGTGGTGGGGAGTTAAAAGGTATTGATTGGTCTTCATGTCTTGGTTATGCCTCCAACAAACACAAGCCACGCCCTCCTGTCACGTGCCATCATCTCAATTTCTGTCCAGGTCTTCCTCATCCTTGTCAATTCTGTCTCCAGTTATTTTCTCCATGTGTTTTGGGTCTACGTCTGCCTCAACACTGATTATCTACCCCCCACAAAACCAGCATTTGCCTGTCCATATCTCATCCATCGGTCAACATCTCATCTATAGGTCCACATCTCATCCATCGGTCAACATCTCATCCATAGGTCCACATCTCATCCATAGGTCCACATCTCATCCGTAGGTCAAACTTTCTTTTCCTCTTCCGCTCGTTTTCTTTCTTTTTAAAAAAAATGTGAATAGTTTGTTTTATATTCATGTAATATTATTATATAATGTAATGTATGTGAGAATGTACCCGCATACCAGTGTAATTTAGAAATGTGAATGTTTTCGTTTGCTTAAATGGGATGATGTTTATGAGAATAAGCAGATATACATTTTTTTTAACTGCTCAAAGACTTTTCCTGCTACAGAAGTGTGTAAGAAAGTGTTATTATTATTATTTCATTTTCCACCAAGAATATATGGATATAAGCGAGAATGTGTTTATGTAATTTTTGTATTGATGACACTTTCAAAAATACAGATTAATTGTAGGCGTTTTGACCGCATGAGTGAGTGTCAGTATACAGAATTTATTTATCTTATTTATTTATTGTTTTGTTCATTTTATTTTTTTTATTTATGTTTTTTTTTTAAATTAATTAATTATTTGTTTTATTATTTATTTATTTTTTGTTTTGTCGTTTTTTTGTGTTTTTTTTTTTTCATTTTCTTGTTTGTTTTAAAAAAAAAAAACTCATTTTTTATTATGATTGCATGCTGTAAATGAATGCTGTTATGTTAACTTTATAATGTTGCATGCCTTTAAATTAATGCTTAAAGTAGCATGTGGGAATGAAAGGATATAGTATGCAAGATAAATGAGAGTGGAAGGGCAGAATGTTAGACGGGCCTGCGTGCCCAATTCTTAACCCTTTGAAAATAAAGTTTGTTCGTTCCACATTGGTGATCTTGTCATCAGTTCCACATTGGTGATCTTGTCATCAGTTCCACATTGGTGATCTTGTCATCAGTTCCACATTAGTGATCTTGTCATCAGTTCCACATTAGTGATCTTGTCATCAGTTCCACATTAGTGATCTTGTCATCAGTTCCACATTGGTTATCTTGTCACCAGTTCCACACTGGTTATCTTGTCATCAGATCCACATTGGTGATCTTGCCATCAGTTCCACATTGGTGATCTTGTCATCAGTTCCACATTGGTGATCTCATCATCAGATCCACACTTCAATCTTTCTATTCTGCACATGCATTCTATTTTTCACATTTAGTAACTTCTTGGCATGACCAAGACATGAAGACCAATCAATACACTTTAGCTCCCCAAGGAGCATAGGCCTCTGACAAACACATGCCAAGTCCTCCAGTCACATGCCAAGTCCTCCAGTCATGTGCCAAGTCCTCCAGTCATGTGACAAGTCCTCCAGTCATGTACCAAGTCCTCCAGTCATGTGTCAAGTCCTCCAGTCATGTGCCAAGTCCTCCAGTCACGTGCCAAGTCCTCCAGTCACATACCAAGTCCTCCAGTCACATACCAAGTCCTCCAGTCACATGCCAAGTCCTCCAGTCACATGCCAAGTCCTCCAGTCACGTGCCATCATTTCAAGTTCTTTCCACATTTTCTTCATCATTTTCACCTCTGTATCCAGTTCTCTTCTCCATGTGTTTTTTGGTCTACCTCTGCCTCTCTTTCCCTGGGGATTCCAGAACAAGGACTGCCTTGTAATGCTATCAACAGGTTTCCTCAGTGTGTGTCCTATCCATCACCAGCATCTTCTTCTCAACTCTTGTTCCGCTGAATGGTAATGAATGAGTGTGAATGTCTGGAGGATGCATATCCATCTACTAGGTGTGTCCACTGAATGGCAGATTTAGGAACAACCTCTAGGAATAGAGGTTATCTGCGAGTACCAAAGAAGCAGCCATGGACTAAAACAGACTGCGGTCACTGAAGGTGGGTTCAAGTCATCATGGAAGCAACTACATGTATAAAACACCTCTGAAGCTGAATCGCATGACCATCAGTAAGACATAAGCACATTAGCCTCTGCCCTTCCCAGCACCTTGTGGCTTAGACTTTTTAGTCAAAGGTTTGCGGAACATTCCATGCACAAACCAACAGAAGGTAAGGGGAAACCACCATCCTTTTGTATAATCATGGATCAAAGCAAATTCTACAGACTGATCCCTAGAGACCACTAAGATGTAGCTTTGCAGAAGGATGTTAAGTTAACCATGGACAGGATATCTTGAAAGAGACCAATGTGCAAAGGAAGCTTATTAGACACATTAAAAAGAAGCAGTCCTCATTTTAGTGGCAGGTTATGAGAAGAGGAAATTTACAGTATCTGGCAAAAAAAGATAACAAATGACAAAGATCTAAGAATGTTGAGGTCACTTCATGGTGTGAATCAAATCTCTGTAAAGTTATTCTCATCGGGATTTATCCACACCATGTCGAACCTCAATTAAATGTATAAAAGTTGCGAATGTGCGGTAACAGTATGACAAATGTATGTATCTAAGAGTGACGATAAGGAGTTCTGCTTAACGCTATGTAAGCGTTCATACGTGTTTACCAGTGTAGCTTTTGCTACTGAGGAATGTGTGGTATTGCCACTTATTAGAATGTGTAAGATCAGGAACATGTAGAAAAATATATAAATATAATTCAGAGTGTTTGCGGAATGGATATGTTGCCCCATTATATGAAACATATTATTCATGTACAGGATGAGTTGCCCAGTCGTATGGAACAGGTTAGTTAACCTTGTTATATTTCGTGGTGTGAAATCAACTTTAAGATATAAGCAGACAGAATTTAAATGTGTGTAAGAGAACTCTAACAATGGTAGAAATTAAATATAAATCCACTGAGCTTTAATAGATGTTAATTCGTGTGCATGATGGCACTATATATATTTTGATGAGAGATAATATTAAGTGAAATAAAGAGAGCTTTGAAAACACTGAATATTGTAGAAGTAGAAATAAGTGAGAAATGTATGCTTGGAGAACAATGATTGGAAGTTATATTGAGCAAATCTATTCGTGTAAAGTATCTATTTTTGTTGAGAATAAAATAACAAGCCGTCAATGCAAATCGTTGAACCACCTATCAGTTTATTAGTTACATTCAAGTTGGAACCGAGTTTGGAATAATTAATACAAATACAAATTGAAAGTAATGCCTTCGACCAAATGGCCAGCTACAAAAACTTATATATGGTCGAAGAAGTGAGAACATAGAATTGTTAAACAGTAATGCTTACTTACTTAGTCGTTCCCCTTCTACCGTGAGGTGTAGAGGTTTGTAAGAGAGAGCGCCATACTATTCTATCGGCTGTCTTGGCTCCATTCTAGTCCTCGGTCCTTCAAAGACCGTCTAAATGTTGTCCTCCCAGCGGACTTTGGGTCATCCTGGAGGTCGGGATCCCTGGCTCTTAGTTTCCCATGCTTGCCGTGGCAGCCGATCTTCTCCCATTCTGCAGACATGGCCAAACCATCTCAGTTGGGACTGTTCTACTTGGGTCTGCAGGGGTTGCATTTTTAGGCCTTGACGTATCGTCTGGTTGCGGACCATTTCTCTTAAACAGAAATGCTCTGGACCAAAATCTCCACATTCCACCCTTAACAAAGATACTGGACAGTTCAACATCATAGCAATGACAAAGCCAACAAAAATAGATAAACAGAACATGGTTACACCATGGAGCATGGCAACCAAGGAAAAAACCACATTAATGAATCTTACCTCTTGGTGCCTTTGCAGCGTCTGTCAAAGGGGTCACTGGCTGTAACAAAGATGGCAGGTCAGAAGAGCATCTATTTTTTATGCTTTTGAAAGCAGGATGGTTCAATAGTTGGCCAGCAGATGGTCTGGTGAAATAGGACAGGGAGGACTGCTGTGATAATCAGGCAATGAACTACTGAAGTACACACAAAATTCTGACACAATCAAACTCGTGTGGATATCAGAATAATTCTTAGCCCGTCATAAGCAAGAAACTACCTAGTCTAGAAGTTATCCTGTTGCAATTCCAGGTCTGTACCCACTTATCCAAAAACGGAAATATTCTGAAAGTCGAAAGTTTCTTCAGGCGACTGTGGGTTACTTTTCTATCACAATTTGGGCGATTTCTGACTATTTTGGGCAACTTGGGGCTATTTTGGGCTATGTTTCACATGCAATTAGGGAGCAGCATCTGGATACAGAAAAAAATCCAGTTTCTGAAATAAAGCTGTCCTCAAGGATTTTGGATAAAAGGATACAAACCTGTACTATACCTGTACTATACCTGCGGCCGAAAGAATTGTCACTGCCTGCCTTTCATACATGTTCATTTTTTTTTAAAATAAAATTTTGCCTCGTTCTGGCGAGGCACATCCCATTCAACCTGTGTCGGTTATATTAGGTCGCATGTCCAAATAAGAAATTAATAAGTATAGCTATTTCCTTTTCTTTTGCGCTCACCATGGAGCATAGATCCATCATTGTGGTTGGTCCCCTTACAGGAAGCCTGATCCAATCATTCATATACTTTTGCATGATGAAGTTGCCACCCACATGCATGACCTTGAAGTAGTCACCTTGTACCTGGTTTGGTTTTGAGGACCTTCTTTATTGCACACGGACAAACTCCATAAGTGCTCTGATCTTCTCACTTACAAAAAGTACTAAAGAATTTACCACCACATACTCGCTTAAAAACACCAGAAGTACAAATAAAATTAGTAGATGGAACAACCAAACACTCCAAACCAGTCAGTCTTGAGAGTGCATCACAACGAACCATTGGTGCTTACCCTGAAGAATGGTTGCATGTCTATACTGACGGTTCTGCATTTAAGGTCACCATCAAAGCAGGTTATGGAGTCTACATACGTTATCTTGATGGATCCTCCGACGAGCTGTTTGATGCATGCAGGGAGTTTTGCTCCAACTATGAAGCTGGTCATTGCACTGGAAACAGCCGTATACCATCTGAAGACTGCATTCGATGCCTTTCCCTCAAAGGCTCAAAACATCGTCATTTTTACTGACTCAATGTCAGCTAAGAGGAGTGGCGTCACAACGAACAATCTGGAGAGCACTGATTTCTGCCTTATGCGCCGTGTTTGGTGCTTAAAGAATTTATTATTATTATTATTTAATGTCTGCCCTTCAAGCTTTGGAAGGCAAGGGACATTGCAGAACTGAATTAGCCAAATTAATCCTGGATGCTATCAGCTTATCACTTCCTATGCCATCAGAATAGTTATGTAGTGGATCCCTGGTCACTCAGATACACCACGTAATGACAGAGCAGACAGATTAGCAAAGAAAGGAACAAGACAAGAACAACCACTCACAGCAACAACTCTCCAAACAGCTAAAACACTCATACAAACATGAAACACAGAAACAGCTGAAGAAACAGCTGAAGAAATGGGCCATAGGAAAAGCCGGGAGAGAGGTTTACATACATATGGCCAGTCTTGATCCTACTGACAACATTAGCCATCTTACAAGGAGGGATCAGAGCACCATTTTTCAGCTCAGAACACAACATATACCACTCAACAATCACTTGAACAGAATCCAACCACAACACACTCCAGAGTGCCAGCTATGTAACTACCCCTACGAAACTGTTGACCACCATCTCTTTGAGTGCCCAGCACTCAATAATGTTAGGAAAATGCTCCTTCCTCCGAGGCCAGAGAAACAAAACAACTTGCGAAAAAATGCAGATATCACTACCTGGCATTGGGCTGAAGGGCAAGAGCCCAAGTGCCGCTGGATCAATAACATCTTCTCACTTAGATTACACAAGGAGGATCTCAGCACAGTGCACAAATTCCATAACACTGGCGAGGATCCCTATGTGTGTATACAGGAACCACACATTCTATAAATATTCTTGTGTTGTGTAGGTTTCCTAATTTTGTACATTTTGCCAGGGCAGCGGCTGCATGGCCTATTCTTTACAATTTCTAATTGCCGTGAGATTTTTAACGTCTGCAACTTGCACACTGGACCTATTTTTTCGCCCTTATCCAAGAAGGCTAGGCATCTGATCTCACTACCCAGGAGATCGGAGGGGAGTATGACATCACTAGGAACCATTGGTTCTGAAAAAAAATTTCCGCCAATTATATTCCCTGTGCTGGGTTCGAACCCTGTACCTTTAGAATTCGAGGTGAATGCCAAACCTCTTAGCCACTCCGACCCACTATGACATGCCTGAGATAGTAATCCTATTCTTACATTGCCTCTTCAGAGAATCCTGGGAACAACATGGGACATAACTCTAGTTAAATACTTATAAACCTCACAGCTCCATTCTAAAAATGAGATAGTTACACATATTCTAAAGCTCTGTCTTTAACAGGGGAGTTTTAGATCTTGCATCATCCTAAAATAGAGGTGAAAATGAAAATGGAAAACCCACATGTTGTCTGTGCTGCTCCTACCTGAGAACTAGACATAATCTGGTAACTTGAATGCACAGTAAAATAGCCAAATTCTGTTTTATTTTAAAAATTTACATTATCTACCTGAAGTACATGCTAATTAATCTGTCTACTTCTTTTTCATAAAGTGCCTGGTTATTTGTTTGTTGACCGTATGTCTAAAGTACCATCTAATTTGTCTACCATATCTGCCTAAACTACCTGTTTATTTATCTGTCTACTTTATCAGCCTGAAGTGCCCACTTATTTTACCAGTGTTTCTATTCTGCCTGAAGAATCAGCTTATTTATCTGTCTACTCTATCTGCCTGAAATACCTGCTTATTTATCTGTCTTTAAAATGCTGTAGTTGTGCTATATCTTGGGTTGCTATGCTCTGGGACATCAAGACGCAGCAATAGAGACCGCAGTCAGCGACTCATAGCTTGACTGCCTGCGTCAGGACTAGCAAACCAGAGCTGGTCAAGACCGTGCTCCACCTCCACGTGGTGGTCCTGGAAACAGTATGCAGCAATGCAGGCTGGCTGAGCGAGCACGGATCACAATGGGAAGGCAAACCCGGTCCTAAAAAATGCCGTGCAGAAGTCGGATGTGTCGACCAAAAGGTGCAGATATCACAGCTACGTTGTAAGCAGACACAACGCAACCACCGTCCTTTTCAGGGCGAACGAAGAAGAAGAAGAAGAAGCTATGCTCTAAGTCTCTAGAAAATATGGACCTTATTAATGATTTATAGATTTATACATACATGCTTTATATAGCCTATCATCATCATCTTTCAGTTCTTCGTGGAGCACAGGTCCTCAAGACAACCGTACCAACCTCTGCTGCTTTCTCTGAGTTGCATCAAATGTCTCATTACCAGAGGACCTTCTTCTGTCTTGAAAAGCTAAGTTAATTTGTTTTTGTTTTTTTCAGCTGACTTGTCCATATTATTGCTGTGAAGTAACAAGAAGAGACATGGTACGCAACCAGAGATATGTCATGGCCTTAAATCCTACCCCCTGCAGACCCAAGTAGAACAGTCCCAACTAAGATGGTTTGGCCATGTCTGCAGAATGGGAGAAGATCGGATACCACGACAAGCATGGGAAACAAAGAGCCAAGGATCCAGATCCCGAGGACGACCCAGAGTCTGCTGGGAGGACAACATTAGACAATCTTTGAAGGACCGAGGACTAGAATGGAACCAGACCAGGAGGAAGACAGCCTATAGGATAGTCTGGCGCTCTCTCTTCCAAACCTCTACACCTCACGGTAGAAGAGGAACGACTAAGTAAGTAAGTATATAGGAGAGCCAATATATAGAACCAATACTGATGTATGGGAGTGAGTCATGGACCATTAGTAAACAAGTAGGGAAAGCACTGGATGCCACAGAGATGGGGTTTTACAGAAGAATGTTAAAAATACCATGGACAGCCAAAAAGAGAAATGAGGATGCCCTGAAAGAGGCCAATGCACAAAGGAAACTTATTTCACAAGTTATAAAGAAGCAATCCACTTTTTTTTTGGCATGTTATGAGAAGAGGAAAGCTGGAATATATCGTAACAACAGGTAAGATTGAAGGAAAAAGAGATAGGGGAAGACAAAGAGAGCAAATACTGGACAGTTTAACATCGCGGCTTGGAAGGTCAACAACAGAATTGATAAACTGTACTGGAGACAGGGAGTTGTGAAGAGACATGATCTCTTACACCAATAGGCATGGTACTTGATGATGACTGGAGAGCCTCCATGGATGGCGGGGAATGTACAGTATACAGCTCCTAGCTCTTTCACCCCGCTAGCTTTAAACCAGATATGAGGATTCTTTAAATCCATGTTATGCCAGGACTGGATGCCTGGGAAAGAGACTGGAACTCATGACTCATACTCAACAAGTTCCAGAAAGGCAGAAAAGCCACAGGACAAGCCTAGATCTACACTGTGAGATCTACACTGTGAGATCTAGATATCTACACTGTGAGATCTACACTGTGAGATCTAGATATCTACACTGTGAGATCTACACTGTGAGATCTAGAGATCTACACTGTGAGATCTACACTGTGAGATCTACACTGTGAGATCTACACTGTGAGATCTAGATATCTACACTGTGAGATCTACACTGTGAGATCTAGATATCTACACTGTGAGATCTACACTGTGAGATCTAGATATCTACACTGTGAGATCTACACTGTGAGATCTAGATATCTACACTGTGAGATCTACACTGTGAGATCTAGAGATCTACACTGTGAGATCTAGAGATCTACACTGTGAGATCTACACTGTGAGATCTACACTGTGAGATCTAGAGATCTACACTGTGAGATCTACACTGTGAGATCTACACTGTGAGATCTAGAGATCTACACTGTGAGATCTACACTGTGAGATCTACACTGTGAGATCTAGATATCTACACTGTGAGATCTAGAGATCTACACTGTGAGATCTACACTGTGAGATCTACACTGTGAGATCTAGAGATCTACACTGTGAGATCTAGAGATCTACACTGTGAGATCTACACTGTGAGATCTAGAGATCTACACTGTGAGATCTAGAGATCTACACTGTGAGATCTAGAGATCTACACTGTGAGATCTACACTGTGAGATCTAGAGATCTACACTGTGAAATCTAGAGATCTACACTGTGAGATCTAGAGATCCAAACTGTGAGATCTAGAGATCTACACTGTGAGATCTAGAGATCTACACTGTGAGATCTACACTGTGAGATCTACACTGTGAGATCTAGAGATCTACACTGTGAGATCTACACTGTGAGATCTAGACATCTACACTGTGAGATCTAGAGATCTACACTGTGAGATCTAGAGATCTACACTGTGAGATCTACACTGTGAGATCTACACTGTGAGATCTAGAGATCTACACTGTGAGATCTAGAGATTTACACTGTGAGATCTAGAGATCTACACTGTGAGATCTAGAGATTTACACTGTGAGATCTAGAGATCTACACTGTGAGATCTAGAGATCTACACTGTGAGATCTACACTGTGGATAATGCCATAGAAATCAGCTAGGCACTGGCCGCAAAAGAGCAACAAGCTCAGATGCGCTAGTTCAACAACAACTTTCTATAATAAATAATAAACATGTTCGTCATTCATAGTCAAAACAGTCACCTCAAACGAGGATCCTTCTCAACACACACTGATGTAAAGTCATGTAAGGGTGGGGAGAACGTCCGTTTAAAGAAAATAGCATCAGCACGCTCTTGTGGGGAGCAGGTTTGGTCTTCAA
This sequence comes from Oreohelix idahoensis, assembly GCA_024509875.1. Taxonomy (NCBI): domain Eukaryota; kingdom Metazoa; phylum Mollusca; class Gastropoda; order Stylommatophora; family Oreohelicidae; genus Oreohelix; species Oreohelix idahoensis. The sequence goes on from JAMPIV010004655.1 coordinate 33,540, forward strand.
CTTCATCTGTGAGAAAATTTGTATAAAATTACACACCACAAAGAATCAATAAATCAGGGTGTTTTATCCTGTATGTAAACTGACTTTTACAGGTGCACAAGAACAGATAACACAAATGTTTCAGTGTAACAGCCTTCCTCAACAAACACAACATACAAAAGCAGTATAAACTGACAATTAAAAATAATATAGTAAAGTTAGGTCTATAGCTGATACTGCTGGAGGGAAATGAAGTGTTATAGACCACCGTGCTAGGTCCAACTTTATGAGATAGGGGTGACCAGTTTCTTCCACCCCTGCCTTTGCCTTCTCTAACTAAAGAGCAGAGTTAGGTACCAACTTAAGCTGGGTAAATTTGAGCATGATGCCCCCAGGTTTCTAACCCTGAAACCAGTAACTCTGCAGCGAAAATGATGAGCTCTAACCACTCAGCCAATAGGCGCTCTTTAACCACAAAAAAAAAAAACAAAGCTTAAATTAGTTGTAATAAACAATGATCTTAAATAAAAATGGGAGCCGCGGTAGCATAGTGGTTAGTGCACTGGCTTCCTAGCTCGGTGGTCTATGGTTCGATCCCCAGATGATGTGGGATTTTTTTTAGACCGCAAACGGCTCCTAGGTCGACCCAGCCCCAATTGGGTACCAGAGCATCTTCTGGGAAGGTTAAGGCGGCCGGCGTGATGCTGACCACATCACCCCTAGTGTGCCGATTGTCAAAAAAATATGGGCCTAACACCATATTCCCAATATGCCTCAATGGGCGTGTAACGGGATCCTTTACCTTAAATAAAAATGATCTGAGCTTCTAAATCATACTTACTTACTTAGTCGTTCCTCTTCTACCGTGAAGTGGAGAGGTTTGGAAGAGAGAGCACCATACTGTCCTATCAGCTGTCTTCCTCCTGGCCTGGTTCCAATCAAGTCCTCAGTCCTTCAAAGATTGTCTAATGTTGTCCTCCCAGTGGACTCTGGGTCGTCCTGGAGGCCTGGATCCCTGGCTCTTAGTTTCCCATGCTTGTCGTGGTAGCCAATCTTCTCCCATTCTGCAGACATGGCCAAACCACCAAATTGTTCCGCTCACATACCTCCAATCTGGATGCAGTGCAGTCAATATGATTCAAATGAATACCTTCAATCTATAATCAATTAATATCCACCAGCTCCCTATGGATCATAGGTTCTCAACAACAACAACAACAACACCAAGCTTTCCTGTCCTGTGACATATAGTCAAGGTCTCTCCATGTCTTCATAATCCCTGTCTGTTTGTTTCCAGTCCTCTTCTCCATGTGTTTTTTTAGGGGGGTTTTCCTCTAATTTTTTTTACCCTAGTGATGCCAATACAAGGACTGCCTTGTAATACTATCAGCTGGTTTTTTTTCTCAATGTTGTCATATCCAAACGGCAACATCTTCGCCTCATTTCTTGTTCCATAGGTGTTTGTCAGATTCACTCCATCAGTTCCAGATAAGTGATCTTGTCACATCATTTCAACTCTCCTTTTCTGCACAGGCACTCATTTATCAGAGTCTGTACCTTTCTAGCTGTCCCTTTTGCTGTGCTCCATGTTTCACGGCCATACAATAGGACTGACTTGACATCTGAGTTGAAGATTCTGGTTTTTTTTGTGTTGGACTTGATTTCTTGCGATTTCCACAGCATATATGTTCTTGATTCTCCTCCCTAGAATATTTTAGTTCAATCAAGAACATTGACAAAGGGGTTATTTGGTATGCTTGACATTTTATTATGGAACTCTAGTTTAATATATCATGACAGTGTATAATTCTATGACACTACATATGTTAACTACTGTGCTTAAATTGAGGGTTAATTAATTTTAATTCGCAAGATATCGTTTGGTCTCTGATACAAATCTAGTTCACACTCACACTGAACTTTCCAACAATATTTGGCTAACATGCCACACTATTATCTATGTGTACAACATATAAGCATAGTCTTATCTATTACTCACACAAGTGTGTTAGATACAAGATTACATTGGTTTTCTTAACATCACTATGTTATGTTGATGACATGTACTTTACAGATACACATACTTTTAATCTTTTAACGGATAAGTTTGCATTCATTTACTATATAGTTGATTGTCTGCCTCATGTCATCTATTGTTTCTATTACTTAATTGTATTAATTTTAATGCTTTGCATTATGACTATTAATTAATTGATTAGTGATACTGGACTTGACAGATAGATGTTTCGACGGTGTGAGGTATGAGAGTATGTTGATTGTGACTATCGTTCACTCACAATCAACATACCTGTACTGATGTAACATTCCCACAGTCAATATACCTTCACTAAGGTGTTGTTATTGTTATTCAGAGTTGACGTCATTGCACTCCGGGCAAACCCATAGATGCTCAGTCTCCCGCAGCAAATGTCGAAGGGTATGAATGCTAATTGTTCCTGTTGCGCACTGGTTGTATACACGGCTGATGCATCCTCTCATACGTCCATCCCTGCTGGTTTTAGGTTTGATGCCGAATTCTAGCAATCTTAGCCTTGATGATCCATCAATTGCAGTGTCATTTTCTAATAGATGAACATGAATCGCCCTCAGTATTTCTTCCTTATCCATGGCCAATGCACCTTTTATGGGTGCTCTTGAAGCTAGTCTGTCAGCTCTTTCATTGCCATGTACCCCGGCATGACCAGGACAGTAGATCCATATCAGTTCTTGAAGATTCGATGCTTCTATGGATGCTTTCCATTCATGTCAACACCAACCATTTTGGACCTTTCGAAGCATGGATTGTGAGTCTGATACAATACCTGCCTTTGTTAATAAAGTCTCACACAGCCATCTTAAGGCAGCAGTAACTGCCTCTACCTCTATTCTCATGCTGGAGGTTGTTATCATGTAAGCCGCGCTACGTTCATCGACGGTTCTGCCCTTTACTCTAGCAGAGAAGCCCCACTCTGATTTATTACCACAGATTACAGACCCATAAGTGTACACAATGGCATCATCATCCCCAGCATTATCATTTATAAGCTGATCAACTTCCAGCTCTGCTATTCTCTACTTGCTGGTAGTTCATCCAACTCTCATCTGACTTACTCCACTCTTCTCCCTTGAATATATGTTCAACTGGGGTCACCTGTCTAATAGTCTCCTCTGCCTGCACCATCCATGACATCCCCCTATTTATTCTCGCTCCTTTGATGTCAGCTATGTTCCCATGTAGGGGATGCCTTTTGTCTGTGGTTACAAGCATATACGCTTCACTAACGTAACATTCACCCACAATTAACATACCTTCACTAAAGTAACATTCACCCATACGTTCACTAAAATAACATTCACCCAAAATCAACACACCTTCACTAAAATAACATTCACCCACAATTAACATCCCTTCACTAAAGTAACACTCACCCACAATCAACATACCTTCACTAAAATAACATTCACCTACAATCAGCACACCTTCACTAATGTAAAATCTGCTCACAACTGTCATACATTCACTAATGTAAAATTCATGTCAAAATACCTTCACCAATGTAAAATTAACCTGGTCAAAATACCTACAGTAATGTAAAATTCGCAAGGTCAGCATACCTACACAAATGTAAAACTCGCCCACAGTCAACATACCTTCACTAATGTAAAATTCATCCAGTCAACATACCTAAACTAATGTAAGATTCACCTACAGTTAACATATCTTCACTAATGTAAAATTCACCCACAGTCAACATACCTTCACTAATGTAAAATTCACCCACAGTCGTAGAATCTGCAAGTCTTGGCTTAGTTCCACTAAGTTTCTCTAGTAACATCTGCAGGTCAAAACAAATAAAATCAACATTTAGTTTTTCTAGTCACTGCATCGGCATGCTCCAGTCTGCCCAGCTGTAAATGGGTACGTGACTTTGCTCTAAAGTTCTTCTTCTCTTCTTCTTGGATCCTTAGCACCTGGCTGACAAAGCAGTCGGTGGCCATCACGCCTAGTGGCATCTTATGCTCTTTTCAGTTAGAGAAGGAATAGGCAACAAGGAATGCAACTGGTCACCCCACCTCTCGAAGCTGGACCTAGTATAGTGAAGTCTCCAATACTTGTCTCCCCTGTGGTAGTATCTGTTATGGGATTCATTTTTTCATTTAGTAACACCCTTGCCCTGTGTAGTTCCCATATTATCTGAGTAGACAAAGAAGAACCAAGGTAACTGTTACTTCAGCACGTCGTAAGAGATTACTAAAGTGAGACTGTGCGGGGGGGGGGGGGGGGGGGCAACCTTATCATGTAAAACAACGTGCTATGGAAACCACACTTGGTACAGGTTTTCCGCAAGGGGTTAAAACTGACTCTTTTAACTCCTTCAGGAGCATAAAAGGAGAATCAGGTAAGGATGACCACCCTGTAATTCAACATTATAATTTCCGTGTAACAGCGTCCGATTGACAGAATGGCTAGAGCGCTGGTCTCTCACAGCAACGGTGCCGGGTACGACACATTTCAGTCTACCCAGCTGTAAACGGGCACCTGGCTTTGCACTTGAGTTAGGGAAGGAAAAGACAGTGAGGAAGGGAACTGGTCACCCCCATCTCTCGATGCTGGACCTGGTATAGTGAAGTCTCTAACACTTCACTCCCCTACGGTAGGATCTGCTATCATCATCTCAACCCGTAACCCGTCATGGGTCGTAGGGGTGCCATGGTGGAAGCATCAGCAGACAGGGTCCTCCACTGCTCTCTATCCTCAGCAATGCGTACAAGTGTGGAAAAACCGTGTCCTGCCCATTCTTTGATGTTATCAGCCCAGGATTTTCTTTGCCTTCCTCTTCTCCATTTACCTTCGACTGTTCCCTGGAGGATCGTTTTCGAAAGGGAGTCATGACGAGTTACATGCCCAAACCAGGCAAGCTTTCGACGTTTCACTACTGACAAAAGTGGTTCTTGGTGGCCTGCATAGGTGTTTATCTTCTCTCTAACATAGACATTTGTTTTGTACTCTTTATAGCAAATGCGCAAAATTCTTCTAAAACATTTATACTCGAAAGCCTGAATCCTTCGCTCCGTATCTGCAGTGAGTGTCCAGCCCTCACACCCATACAAGAGAATAGATAATACATGTGATTTGTATAATTTGATCTTCACAGGAAAACTGATGTTACTTTTCCAGATCACATTCAGTCTTGTCATGGCAGCTGAGGCCATCTCAAGTCTTGTCTTGATTTCTTTACTTGATCTCCCATCACTACATATAGTGGACCCGAGATATTTAAAGGTGTTAACTTCTTCTAACGTTTGCCCATTTAACGTAATGTTGGTCGGAACATGTTTCTTATGGCTATTCACCAATATCTTGCTTTTTTTCTATATTAATTTCCATCCCATATGTTCTTTTTACTTTCTCCAGTCTAGAAGTAAGGTCTTGAAGTTTTGATTCTGTTCCAGCTATAAGATCGATATCATCAGCAAAACGTAGATTGCAAAGAGGTCGGCCTCCAATCGATATGGTTGATTTATAATCGTAGAGAGCCTCCTGCATAATATGTTCTAGATATATATTAAAGAGCACTGGTGACAAAGTGCTATGGAACTACCATTAACCGCTAAGTCCACTTGCAATAATGTTTATACCATTGTATGAAAACCTGGAATTGAAAGTAAAAAGAGCCAAACTGCAACAGATAGAAAATCCATAGCGACAAAATACATAGAGACACATTATCCACGCAACACCTGGACCCATGCATACACAGATGGATCAGCAACAAATGCAACAGAAAATGGAGGTGGGGGTGTCTTTCTGACCTTAAGCACTGGTGCAGAAAAAAGGCTGTCAGTGGCGACAGGACGATTCTCCAGCAACTTCAGAGCAGAGGCAGAGGCCTTGAAAACTGCAGCAGAGGTTATATTGACAGAAGAAAGGTCAGAGAGACAAGTTGCTTTCTTTACTGATGCACAGTCAGTAATTGCATCGTTGAAAAGCCAAAATAATACAGACCTGGATGATCTCAGAGTAGTGCTCCACAAACTTTGTCAACGATTCAAAAGTATTGTGATCCAATGGATCCCATCTCATTGTAACATCGCCGGCAATGAAGAGGCTGACAGAATGGCAAAAGAAGGTTCACATCTACCTCAGCCTGATGCAAGCATAACTTTTGAGGAGGCAAAGAGTTTTATCAGAATCAGTTACAGAAACAAATGGAATGTAGAACATCCAGGGCACACACAGAATGATGCTTACTACCAGCTCCACAGAAGAGAACAAGTGGTAATCTTCAGACTCTGCACTGGCCACAACAGATTGAGATACCATCTATTCAACAAGCTAAAGATAGGAACTACCGATCAGTGTAACTGTGGCACTGATAAAATGACTGCTGAACATCTGCTTCAAAGTTGCCCCTTATATGTGGTACAGAGAAAGTGCATATGGCCGACGCCAGCTCCTTTCGTGGAAAAGCTTTACGGGGATTCAAATAGCCTCAAACTGACTACTGCTTTCTTTGAGAACATTCAAGTGGTAGTCTGAGAGTGTACGAAGAAGAAGAAGAAGAAGTTCAATTCTACATCTTGTAGGATTATATCTCCTACTGCAGTCTGGCCACTGTGTGCTGCATTTATTCTCATAATTTTTCCTGAAACCGCTGAATACAAAAATGTATGTTTTCATAATGGCTACAGGTCACCTACCAGCTGTGTGGAGAGGGGAAACATGTTGCATGGCAACAGCTTGATCTCCATGTAACTGTGCCCAAGCTCGCGCCCTGGAGAGGACATTCCAGCTTCATCCTATCAAAAGAACAGTTGGGCGACCGCAGCTGAGTTTCAAAGATGTGTGCAAGAGAGACTTGAGGGCATTGGACATAAATCCAGCAACCTGGGAGGATGAAGCTGCTGATTGCACCATGTTGCGATGCTCTCTATGGTGCCACCTCAGATTAGGTGAAAAGAAGCTCTTACAGCAAGCAGATGAGAGGAGAAAACGTTGAAACGAACACGGGGAAAAGAAAAAGCAGCTGATGGGTGTCACCTCAGGGGTGCATTCCCATAGTCAGTTATGACTGAAGGTCTATCACCTCAGGATCACATTCCCATAGTCAGTTATGACTGAAGGGGCTATTATTATTATTATTACTACAGGTCACTACTTACTACTTAGTCGTTCCCCTTCTACCGTGAGGTGTAGAGGTTTGAAAGAGAGAGCACCAGACTATCCTATCGGCTGTCTTCCTCCTGGCCTGGTTCCATTCTAGTCCTCGGTCCTTCAAAGATTGTCTAATGTTGTCCTCCCAGCGGACTCTGTGTCATCCTGGGGGTCTGGATCCCTGGCTCTTTGTTTCCCATGCTTGTCGTGGTAGCCGATCTTCTCCCATTCTGCAGACATGGCCAAACCATCTTAGTTGGCACTATTCTACTTGGGTCTGCAGGGGGTGGGATTTTAGGCCTTGACGTATCGTCTGGTTGCGGACCATGTCTCTTCTTGTTACTTCAACCACCTTCCTCAGATACCTCATTTCTGAGGTCTGAATCTGGCTTCTGTGGGTTGTAGTCATTGCCCATGACTCGCATCCATATGTCAAGACTGGGACATAGGTGGAGCGGTATACAGCCATCTTCGTTTTCTTACCAACCTACTACAGGTCACATGTGCTTTTATTCCCCAATTTTACACACATTAGCCCCATAATGATCATCACATGCCCCCCCCCCCCCCCCCCCCCTCAGTTCTCAGTGGTCTCTGAAGAGGCAAAGATAGAATATGACATGTCCCTTCAGGCATGTCATCAATCAATCAATACCCTTTAGCTCCCCAAGGAGCATAGGCCTTCAACAAACACATGCCAGGTCTTCCTGTCCTGTGCCATCTGCTCAAGTTCTTTCCATGTTTTCCTCATCATTTTCACCTCTGTATCCAGTTCTCTTCTCCGCGTGTTTTTTGGTCTACCTCTGTCTCTCTTTCCCTGTGGATTCCAGAACAAGGACTGCCTTGTAATGCTATCACCAGGCATGTTATACTATGCGACTAACATGAGGTTAAGCATGAAGGGGGAAGTCTGGCATCCTCATAATGTAAAACAAATTGCCACAGAAACCACGGCTACAAGAGCATATAGAATGTTTAGTGCAGGCGTCTGGCAAGGAGGGGACCAGCAGAAGTGGTGGCTCCTTCTTTCCATAAGGAGAACAAAGGAGAATCATCATTATTATCCTTATCATCATCATTATCATTATGATCATTATCATTATGATCATTATCATTATGATCATTATCATCATTATCATCATTATTATTATCATCATCATCATCATCATTATTATCATTATCATCATTATTATCATCATATCATCATCATCATTATCATCACATCTTATCTGCCGCATCAACATATTCTATATTATCGTTTAACCTTTAGCACGCTGCATTAGAAATTTCGGAAATTTGCCCTGCTGCTGCATTATTTTTCACAACGCCCCGTTTTTATAGTGGGTGACTTGTAAGGTCTATAGTTTCTGTGTTTCTTGGTCAATTGCTATCATTTTTGGACCGTAAAGAAATAAATGAATGATGAATCTGATGATGTAAATTTTGTTTGTGTACATGTTAGATGTGATAGGAAGAGAGGAATGGAAAGATGAAAAGAAAGATTTTTTAATTTTTTTTTTAATTGTTTAAAAATTTTTTTTTAAAAACCAACAAACGAAGAGTCCTTATCCCTTGCATCTCAATGAAAGTCATTTGACCAATACAAATCAAATGACGATCTTTTCATTACACCCATCATCAGGACCAAAGCAACAAATGCTCTCATCAGCAGTGACATTCGGCCGTAACCCTAAACCTTTCCCATAAACCTAACCCCTAAAATTAGACATACTAGCAATGACATTCAACTATCGTTCCCATCTCTGCCATCACCCATATTCTGAGAACAGATATCAGCGCTAATAAAGACAAAAATCTCGTCATCGCATCGGAGTCAGAATCCATTAAAATTTTAGCGAAAATGGCTGCGTGTTTGATGCCGATTGATTTCAATTAAAAAAATTCACAGAAAATAAACGCGAATACACCCATCACTAAATAAAGATCGGAAATGGAAGCTAACTCTCTCCCAAATATGATTAAAACTTAACATCCAGGGGTGATATCATGTGTACACAAATTATAATGCTAGAAAACGAAGATATCCGAAAGTCGCAATAATGCGCCTGCAGCTCGCAGAACATAGCGTACCTCTGGCGCAATAATGCACCAACCGCATGCTAAAGGTTAATGTGGCTGTGCTGCTTGTACTGTGGAACTAACACAACAAAATACTAACCTGTGTAGCTGGCATGTCAGAGAATGGAGACTGGCCATTGGCTAGCTCACAGGTCAAAATCCCAATGCTGTAGACATCTGACTCGTAGCTGTAGCCAGCCAAGTTCTATGGACATAACATGATTAACAACACGAATAATAAGCCGCAGACTGTGTGCAAAATACGAAGGACAATGACAAGAAAACAAAATGGGCAGTTAAGTGAAATAAATATAGATAGTCCTTCACTTACAATGTACGCCTCTAACGATGACTCGGAATTAGGACGGCCACAAATAAAATTACTTAAAAATTAAAAAGTGGGGAAAATGTTTGAAAAAATTTTCTATTCTAGGTTTTCAACCTAAGCCATTTTATTTTTTATGTTCTAAGAGGCATTTATGGCTTGAGATATAATGTAAACATGCTCACAGAAGATCTCTAATGCATTGAACTTTAAAAACCTTGACTGGGTTTGATAATAAACAATAATTTCCATTGGACATGACATCACGTCCTCAGACTTCATACATCAGTCTCCATTGTTCATTTGTGTTATATAAGTGTGTCTACTGTTTTTCCGAATCATGTCTAGTAAGAGGAAGAGTGCATCCACTAAAGGCTGTTTTGTTAAAATGACTGATTTGTGTGTGCGTGTTTATGTACAGACTGTTACATATCACTCTTCATTTGTGTATGTGGTTGTCATGTACCACATTTTATACCTGTAGTTTTTTCTGCTGCACATTTTTAACAGTATTTTTGTAAGCTTTTCAGTACAGTTGTTGTTGTTGTTTAACTAAGACTGGTGTGCTTCTTACTCTTTTGCAGCCAATACCAAGTTGAAGAGTCCTTGGTAGATCTAGGCTTTTCCTGTGGCTTATCTGCCATTCCGAAACGTGTTGAGTTGAAGTCATGAGCTCCAGTTTCTCCAGCTTGGCTTGCATTTAAAGGAGATCATCACATCTGGTCCCAAGCTAGGAGTAAGAAGCGCATGGCATACTGTGCATTCCTCTCCATCCAAGGGAGCTCTCCAACTATGCAAAGCTAAATTACTGTGCTCTGGTTCTGAGCTCTCCCAAGGAATTGTCACGTCCTGCACAGAGCCACTTCTCAGCTCACCCTGCCTAGCACTGGTTCCACAGTGAGATCCTTCTGCATGCAGTGAACCAAGTCAAAGCCAAAGAATTACGCCTGGGGTTCAAGTGACTTCTCCAAGCTTAGTGTGCAATGCTGGGTTCTCAACAAGTTTCACCACACTGGGAATCCCTGAAAGTGTGTGGATGATTTCAAAAGTCAATGAGTGTAAAATTAGCCTCATAGACATAGGGTCACTTCCACATACATATATTGTAGCATTGTGCATAGCTGGTGGTCATATAAAGATGACTCCAGATATGCCTCCATGCATTTTTAGTACAGTAAAAAAGCTTTGTAATGTCATCAAATCTCTTTTATTTATTGTACAGTGTGTCTTTAACAAATGATATGATGGAATCCAACCACAACACTCTCCAGGGTGCCAGCTATGTAACTAACCCTATGAAACTGTTGACCACTACCTCTTTGAGTGCCCAGCATTCGATGGTATTAGGAACATGTTCCTTCCGCTGAGGCCAGATAAGTGAAACACCTTGTACAGAGAAACAAAGCAAACTTGCAAAAACATGCAGATATCACTACAAGGCATTGGGCCGAAGGGCAAGAGCCCAAGCACCGCTGGATCAATAACAACAACAACAACATGGAATACGGACTTGGAAATATGTAATAAGTCAATACATGTTAAGGGGTGATTAAACTTATGACCAGTTCGACTTACGACGGAGTCATCAGAACAAAAACCCGTCATAAGTCAAGGACTACCTGTAAATGTTCTAAATGAACCCCAAATAACATATGAAAAATGAACAGCAAAAAAAAAAATCTTCATTTCCCTTTATCTCCTTCCACGAAGACGCAGCAAGAGAGATGAATGCAGTCAGCGACTCATAGCGTGACTGCTTGCGTCAGGGTCAGCGAACCAGAGCTGACCAAGACCCTACTCCACCTCCAAGTGGTGGTCCTGGAAACAGGCTGCATCATTGCAGTCTGGCCGAGAGAGTAGGGATCAAAGAGGGAAGGCAAACCTGGTCCCAAAAAATGCTGTGCGGAAGTCGGATGTGTCAGCCAAAAGGCGCAAATATCGCAGCTTCGCTGTAAATGGACACAACCAACGTCCTTTTCAGGACGAACGAGGAAGAAGATCTCCTTCCAGAGCATGGAGACACAGCTGCAGCTGGTCTCATTGCATGAAAGCAGTCATGTGCTCTTACAGCAGTCATGCGCTCTTACAGCAGCCATGCACTCTTACAGCAGTCATGCGCTCTTACAGCAGTCATGTGCTCTTACAGCAGCCATGCGCTCTTACAGCAGTCATGTGCTCTTACAGCAGCCATGTGCTCTTACAGCAGTCATGCGCTCTTACAGCAGCCATGCACTCTTACAGCAGTCATGCGCTCTTACAGCAGCCATGCGCTCTTACAGCAGCCATGCGCTCTTACAGCAGCCATGCGCTCTTACAGCAGTCATGCGCTCTTACAGCAGTCATGCGCTCTTACAGCAGCCATGCGCTCTTACAGCAGCCATGCGCTCTTACAGCAGCCATGCGCTCTTACAGCAGCCATGCGCTCTTACAGCAGCCATGCGCTCTTACAGCAGCCATGCGCTCTTTCAGCATTCATGTGCTCTTACAGCAGTCATGTGCTCTTACAGCAGTCATGTGCTCTTACAGCAGTCATGTGCTCTTACAGCAGTCATGTGCTCTTACAGCAGCCATGCGCTCTTACAGCAGCCATGCGCTCTTACAGCAGCCATGCGCTCTTACAGCAGCCATGCGCTCTTACAGCAGCCATGTGCTCTTACAGCAGGCATGTGCTCTTACAGCAGGCATGCGCTCTTACAGCAGCCATGCGCTCTTACAGCAGTCATGCGCTCTTACAGCAGTCATGCGCTCTTACAGCAGCCATGCGCTCTTACAGCAGTCATGCGCTCTTACAGCAGTCATGTGCTCTTACAGCAGTCATGCGCTCTTACAGCAGTCATGCGCTCTTACAGCAGCCATGCGCTCTTACAGCAGTCATGCGCTCTTACAGCAGTCATGCGCTCTTTCAGCATTCATGTGCTCTTACAGCATTCATGCGCTCTTACAGCAGTCATGTGCTCTTACAGCATTCATGCGCTCTTACAGCAGTCATGTGCTCTTACAGCAGCCATGTGCTCTTACAGCAGTCATGCGCTCTTACAGCAGCCATGCGCTCTTACAGCAGCCATGCGCTCTTACAGCAGTCATGTGCTCTTACAGCAGGCATGTGCTCTTACAGCAGCCATGCGCTCTTACAGCAGCCATGCGCTCTTACAGCAGCCATGCACTCTTACAGCAGTCATGCGCTCTTTCAGCATTCATGTGCTCTTACAGCATTCATGCACTCTTACAGCAGTCATGCGCTCTTACAGCATTCATGTGCTCTTACAGCAGGCATGTGCTCTTACAGCAGCCATGCGCTCTTACAGCAGCCATGCGCTCTTACAGCATTCATGCGCTCTTTCAGCATTCATGTGCTCTTACAGCAGCCATGCACTCTTACAGCATTCATGGTGCTCTTACAGCAGTGGTTTCTGTAGCAATTAGTTTTAAAGTGACAAATGTCGAGGTGCTGTCACGTGCTGGCCTTCAAAGCATGTATACACTTCTTAGACAGCGAAGACTACGCTGGCTTGGCCATGTCCGCCACATGGAAGATGGTCGCATCCCAAAAGATATCTTATGGCCAACTAGCAGATGGCAGATGAACAGTTGGCGACCACAGCTGAGGTTCAAAGATGTGTGCAAGAGAGGCATGAGGGCAGTGGACATAAAATCCAGCAATGTGGGAGGATGAAGCTGCCGATCGCACCAAGTGGCGATGCTATCTACGGCACCACCTCAGACTGAGCAAAAAAAAACACACAACAAGCAGAAGAGAGGAGAAAATGTCGAAAGGAACACCAGGAAAATAAGCAGCTGAGGGCTGTCACCTCGGGGGCGCATTCCCATAGTCAGTTCTGACTGATGAGGCTATTATTATTATATTTTTACATGATGAGGTTGCCACTCCTGTGTACAACGAAGAAGAAGAAGAACATAGAACCTCGTATTAATTGCCTCTTATGACATACTTAAGTAGTCCTACTGCTCCCATCTAGTTCTCAGTCTTGTCAGAGATTGTCTAATGTTGTCCTCCCAGCGGACTCTGGGTTGTCCTGGAGGTCCAGATCCCCGGCTCTTAAGTTTCCCATGAACTACACAAAAATCAAATCTAACGGCTAACTATCATCAAGAGCAAAGATCTAGCTATATATCATACTTATACTGTATTCTTTTTATTTTCTGTTATGGTTTGCTTTTAGCTTTGTACATGCTTCTCTGCATTTTAACTGTGATTAGCTATATGGCTTATAGTATATGGCTTATTATTCACTTTTCACTAGCTTTACTGTTTCTCTTGTACCGACTGTTTTTATTTTTATTTCATGCGTTCATTTTACTGTCCCCGTCCATCTGTGCCATTAAAAATTGTGGGGGTCAAGCAATTTTTGTCCTGTGTGAAGTGTATTACTGTCCCCTGCCATCAACTCAACTTCTTCCTCATCATTTTCATTTCTGTCTCCAGTTCTCTTCTCCATGTTTCTATCTCTGCGTCTCTTACCATGTGGTTTCCAGAACAAAGGACTTAAAAAATGTTCCAACTTCACAAGAAAGTAACAAGAAATTACCTGTTCTAATAACTCTGGGCTGTAGCAGTGAAGACAATCGACTGTGTGCAAGGGAAAGTCATGCACTCTCCGCAGCTGTCTGCCATTCTGAATCATGTTCAGAGAGTTGTGTAATCCTGAAAGACATACGTGACCACTCTTGGAGACCATCACATGACTTGCTTTAATGCCCCTGAGACACATACAAGGGAACACAATGATAATAATTACTGACAAAGTGTCAAGGAGTGTTTGACCCCACCCGTCTCATTTTGGGGGCTCGTCTGGGGGCTGTAAATTTTGATAACTTGATATGGGTTTAGTAGATTATGCATACATTTCTCTTATGTTGAGAATGTATATTGTCTATTTTTGGATATACTTAACAGGATTGCTGTTGGAATGTTTTTTGTGTTACTGTTGTGTGTGTGTGTGTGTGCTTACTTTGGATGGAATCATAATTATGACTGATAATGTATTTCTCTACTTTTTTTTTTTTTTTTTTGGGGGGGGGGGGGGGGGAATGTACATGACTCCCATCACTATCTCCTGGGTGAAAAACACTGTTTTTTACGTGGGGAATGGGATGGATGTCAAAGAATGTTTTTGGGTTTGTTTGCTTGTATGAATGATCCTCTGTTCCAGTGGGAGCTTAATTGGTATGTTGTGAGTTGTGTATGCTTGCGCTGTGGTATTTTTGTCAGAAGCGATGTTGCGATCTGGAATTCAGACAAGCTGCAAGCTAAATATGATTGCATGATGCTCAGTGAAGTGTGTAAGAGTTTCACGGGTTTTGGTGAACATGAAGGGAATGGGACAAATGGACAGGGATGTGTGTTGGCAGACGTTAGACAGCGAGGTGGCGTACAGGAAGAGAAGGGTGGATGGCTAGAGAAGAGACGTGTGAGATTAGAAGGCCAGTGATGTTGTGAAGCGGATTCATTTATGAAGTAGTTTATTGATGTAGTTTTTCTTGAGTACCAGAGTGGTGGAAAACTATGGATTTGATATGTCTCCACTGACCGTAAAGGCCCTACGCCCATTGTGACTTGCTTTGTTACATAAATCTATGGAGAGTGAACTAGCCGTTGGAGTTGTTTTATTATAAATTATTACCTGGACAGTGAGCGAGATGGTGATGTATGTTTGTTGCTTGAGCCACTACATTTCTAGATCCACCCACATACACCCCACCCATCACACAAAGCAACTTGGAAATACTTGTCGTTGATATTAGTATAAAAGGAATAAAAGGGATAATGGAAGATATATATAAGAATAAGAAAGTAATTTTTGTCATTGTTAAAGCAATTTTTTAAATTATTGATTTATTGTTTGTGTGGCTATAATGCACATAGAAAAGCTTTAACGTTGTTGCAGTTAAAAAGCGTTATGCTTCGCTTTTGATTTCCAATGGTGTATATTAAACTGTCTACAGAAATGAGGTATCTGAGGAAGGTGATTGTAGTAACAAGAAGGGACATGGTCCGCAACCAGATGATACATCATGGCCTACGAAACCCAGCCCCTCCAGCCAAGGGGAACGGTCCCTTTTAACAATGGTTTAGCCATGTCTGCAGAATGGGAGAAGATTGGCTCCCCCGGCAAATATGGGAAACCAAGAGCCAGGGATCCAGACCTCCAGGAGACCCAGAGTCCGCTAGGAGGACAACATGTTGATAAATGTATTATGCTCAGCACCAATGAAACTCATTATGAGGTTTTGATAATGCTGGCAACCCAATCATGTGAAACCGATTGTCTCAGCAACCACAACTGTAAGTATAGTCCGTTCACCAATTGATGTTCAACTTTAAAATTTTTTTTCTAAAAAACTACCTGATGTAATGAATTCATATTTTTCATGTAGTCATATATTATCCATGACGTTACAAATATGTTGTTGTTAAGTCAATATCAATTCTGCATTCTTCAAAACCATAAATTCCTTTGATCTTTCCTGAATCTTACAAGAAGCATGGCTTAAAAATGAAATTTTACAGTATACTATGTCATAAATGTCAAAAGTAGGATCAGAGGCGTATCCATATCTGCTCACTGCATAGGAAACAGCTATAAGTAGTGATACATTTAAATCTGAAACGTGGGGGTAAAAAAACCTGTATTCAAAACTATATTGTATATGACACGGTAAATTTTACATGTATACCTGCACTATTTCTTCGTGTTTTGAAGGAGCATAATTACAGTAACCTTCTTCTTCTTCTTCTTCCGTCCTTAGCCAACGACCGGCAAAGCAGTCAGTGGCCATTACGCCTAGTGGCGTCTTAAGGGCAACAGCGAATAGATTTTCTTTGCCGTTGTTCCCATCACGCCTAATGGCGTCTTTAGGGCAACGACAAATCAATCCGTTTGTTGTTGTTTCCGTAATCAAAGTGACTGGCAAACGGATGATCAGCCCGTTGGGACAGTAACCTTCATAGTTATAAATTTGCACTTCAAACTCATAATGAATGTAATATTATTCTATATGTTCAGAACAAAAATATGTTTCAATAATTCCACAATACGCCACTGACTTTGCACTAATGATGTCGCACTATTTCAGCTTTCAACAGCAGACAACTGCGGTGCATGAAATGTCATGATTTCGTCTTAAAATATATATTTTCCATTAAAAAACCATTTATTGCCCGTGCAAAACAACTGTACTGCTGACATGCTACATTTTAATACCGCTAGGGGAGTGTAATTTTAATATAACCTGATGAATAGATATCTAAATCTAGATATATTTTCTGGAGGCAAAAAATGTTTTCATAACGTCATGAACAATATAATACTACATGCAAAATATAAATTCATTACATCAGGTAGTTTGTTTGAAAACAAATTTCAAAGTTGAACATCAATTGGTGAACGGACTATAGCATAAATCTGTTTGGTGAAGGCTTCCTGGAGACTATGCTGCAATGTTGACTGCATGCTCCTTAAGGAGCACATTAGTCAGTCCAGGCTCTCTAAGAACAACTACAGTGCTGGCTCCATGCTCCATTAGCAGCGATATGAAAGAAGAAGAATACACATAGAGAAAGGAACTGGAGACAGACCTGAAAGGGTAAAGGAGATGTGGTAAGACCATGAACAGATGGCACAGGACAGGAAGGTCAGGCATGAATTTGTTGAAAGCCAATGCTCCACAGGGATCAAGAATAAATGTAATTTTCGTTTGGTGCTTCTTCCGTACATTTTTTTTTTTTTCAGTTTGACTTCACTGGTCTAGACCAATGCTTTGGTATGTTTCTGACGAAGGTCATAATTTGGAATGTTTCAGATATAGATCTCGACTTTGATCCTGACTTGACTTTTCTGATCCCCTAGGTCACAGCTTTTACTCTTTTTTTCCTGTGCTAGGTAATAAAATGTATGTGTCTTGTTCACTTGCTTTGTGTCTCTCAGACTTTGATATGTTTTTGACAAAGATCATAATGTGGTATATTTCTAACAAAAGATCATAATTTGGTATCTTTCTGACAAAGGTCAGACTTTTGTGTGTTCAATGGTCATGTTTCTGTATGTTCTGACAAAGATCAGACTTTTGTATGATCAATAATCATGTTTTTGTATGTTTCTGACAAACATTATAATTTGGTATGTTTCTGACAAATATCAGACTTTGGTATGTTTCTGACAAGGATAAATATTTGCTATGTTTGTGACAATGGTCATAATTTGGTATGTTAGTGACAAAGATCAGATTTTGGTATGTTTGTGGCAAAGATTATAATTTGGTATGTTTCTGACAAACATTATAATTTGGTGTTTCTGAGAAACATTATAATTTGGTATGTTTCTGACAAACATTATAATTTGGAATGTTTCTGACAAAGATCAGAATTTGGTATGTTTCTGACAAACATTATAATTTGGTATGTTTCTGACAAAGATCAGAATTTGGTATGTTTCTGACAAACATTATAATTTGGTATGTTTCTGACAAACATTATAATTTGGTACGTTTCTGACAAACATTATAATTTGTTATGTTTCTGACAAAGATCAGAATTTGGTATGTTTCTGACAAACATTATAATTTGGTATGTTTCTGACAAAGATCAGAATTTGGTATGTTTCTGACAAACTTATAATTTGGTATGTTTCTGACAAAGATCAGAATTTGGTATGTTTTTGACAAACATTATAATTTGGTATGTTTCTGACAAAAATTATAATTTGGTATGTTTCTGACAAACATTAAATTTGGTATGTTTCTGACAAAGATCAGAATTTGGTATGTTTCTGACAAACATTATAATTTGGTATGTTTCTGACAAAGATCAGAATTTGGTATGTTTCTGACAAAGATCAGAATTTGGTATGTTTCTGACAAAGATCAGAATGTGGTATGTTTCTGACAAACATTATAATTTGATATGTTTCTGACAAACATTATGACGGTGTACTCTTCATAGAAAAAAAAAGCGAGTTGCGTGATACTGTGGTTTCCGGTGCGCCTTCTGGCCCAGTATCTATGACTTTAGCACCTGTTCAACGGGAGAGTGGGCTCATCCCTAATCTGTTTATGTTCCCAGTAGTAGACTATTCGCAAGCAGCCTGGGGGTGTCACTGCTCTGCGCGGACCTTGTTTACCGAGGCGGCGTCCGAGCTCGTATGGTGAAAATATGGTTGCATTATCTTCAAAATAGCCCTGTCTTTCCTGCCATCCTGCAACTTTGAGTTAGGGAGTTCTGAGCTCCAGTCTCTTTCCCAGGCGTTTTATCCTGGCCTGGCACGCATACAGAGGACCCCACTTCTGGTTCTAAGTTAGCAGTTGGGGACAGGTGGGGTAGCACACTGTGCATTCCCCGTCATCCAGGGGGCTCTCCAACTATGCAGAGCTTGCACAATGCTGTGCTCTGGTTCTGGGCTCACCCAAGGAATCCTCACGTCCTGCACAGAGCCACTTCCAGATACCCACCACCTGCCAACCCCCCATTGTAGAAATCTCCTGCATGCGGCCATCCAGTCAAGAGCCAGTATTAAGTCTGGTGCCCAAGTGATTCCCCCCAAGCTCAGTGTGCAATTCTGGGTTCTCATCATGCTGCAACACAGGGGGGATTGTGATGCTCAGCCATCTCTCTCAACTCTGCACCGATAAATGACATCGGGGACTTAACTGTGTCTCAGTACTGGGAGGCCCCGTTTCCGGGTACACCACACACAGCCAGTTGAGGCAACGGTCGCCGTGGGCGTGTCTTCAGTGGGGAAGTTGTGGAGTCTTCCTGTCCATGTTCTTGCACATCCTAACACTGCCCACAAGACATCGGAGGTTTGGAGAGTGGCCTTCTCTGCTTTTTTGAGCCGGGGTGGGCTCCCCGGGCAAGTCTCGATGGGGATCGGGACGTGTCCACGCGCCAGTGGGCCCAGCATCGGCCGCATCTGTTGGAGGACTTGCTCTGCCAGGTTTGAGTTAGTAAATTCCAACTTTGTCATCTTCTTGGCATTGTGATGCTGGGGTGCCTGTGGATTTCCTAACGCCCCGGGTAGAAGCCAGAAGTGTACTGTGCCAGCTCTGGGGGAGATAAAGGGGGTGTTTCTGCGTCTCCTTGTGATACGTAGACAAACATTATAATTTGGTATGTTTCTGACAAAGATCAGAATTTGGTATGTTTCTGGCAAACATTATAATTTGGTATGTTTCTGACAAACATTATAATTTGGTATGTTTCTGACAAACATTATAATTTGGTATGTTTCTGACAAACATTATAATTTGGAATGTTTCTGACAAAGATCAGAATTTGGTATGTTTCTGACAAACATTATAATTTGGTATGTTTCTGACAAAGATCAGAATTTGGTATGTTTCTGACAAACATTATAATTTGGTATGTTTCTGACAAACATTATAATTTGGTACGTTTCTGACAAACATTATAATTTGTTATGTTTCTGACAAAGATCAGAATTTGGTATGTTTCTGACAAACATTATAATTTGGTATGTTTCTGACAAAGATCAGAATTTGGTATGTTTCTGACAAACTTATAATTTGGTATGTTTCTGACAAAGATCAGAATTTGGTATGTTTTTGACAAACATTATAATTTGGTATGTTTCTGACAAAAATTATAATTTGGTATGTTTCTGACAAACATTAAATTTGGTATGTTTCTGACAAACATTATAATTTGGTATGTTTCTGACAATCATTATAATTTGGTATGTTTCTGACAAAGATCAGAATTTGGTATGTTTCTGACAAACATTATAATTTGGTATGTTTCTGACAAAGATCAGAATTTGGTATGTTTCTGACAAACATTATAATTTGGTATGTTTCTGACAAAGATCAGAATTTGGTTATAATTTGGTATGTTTCTGACAAAAATTATAATTTGGTATGTTTCTGACAAACATTAAATTTGGTATGTTTCTGACAAACATTATAATTTGGTATGTTTCTGATAATCATTATAATTTGGTATGTTTCTGACAAAGATCAGAATTTGGTATGTTTCTGACAAACATTATAATTTGGTATGTTTCTGACAAAGATCAGAATTTGGTATGTTTCTGACAAAGATCAGAATTTGGTATGTTTCTGACAAACATTATAATTTGGTATGTTTCTGACAAACATTATAATTTGGTATGTTTCTGACAAACATTATAATTTGGTATGTTTCTGACAATCATTATAATCTGGTATGTTTCTGACAAACATTATAATTTGGTATGTTTCTGACAAACATTATAATTTGGTATGTTTCTGACAAACATTATAATTTGGTATGTTTCTGACAAAAATCAGAATTTGGTATGTTTCTGACAAGGATCATAACTTGGTAGGCTCCTGACAAAGATCAGACTTTGTTTCTGACAAAGATGATAATTTGGTATGTTTCTGACAAAGATCATAACTTGGCATGTTTCTGACAACTCTCTGCATCTCCCAGTTTCTTTCTGTTGTTCTGCACTTCAGTTTCAAAGATCTATGTGGATACAGTTCTGGGTGTCTTCTATGTCCTTGTGGATTCCAGAACTCTGTCCATCTTTGTCATAGCACATGACCTATGAATAGCTGATTCAGCTTTATCTCAGTCATTAGATTTCAACATTCATTCCTTTATTCCTGTTTCACATTTGTTTATTTCTTTAAATGATTCACTGAAAATGTTTCCCAATTTGGTTTGTGCACCCATTCTTTGTTTACAAGAAATTGATGCCGCATTTTGTTTTGTTTTGTTAACAACAAACTGATGTTCCATTCACTTCTTCTTTTTATTTTCCCAGCTCGCTTCTTGTAAAACATAGAGCCACCACTGCTGCTGGTCCCCTTGCATAAATCAATACCCTTTAGCTCCCCGAGGAGCATAGGCCTTCAATAAACATATGTCAAGTACTCCTGTCCTGTGCCATCCGCTCAAGTTCTTTCCATGTTTTCCTCATCATTTTCACCTCTGTTTCCAGTTCTCTTCTCCATGTGTCCCCTTGCAGAAAGCCTGCCATCAAAGCATACAAGTGGTGGTTTCTGTAGCACTTGGTTGTACACTATGAGGCTGCAAGCCCAATGTACCACCTCATGTTTACGATATTGCCTGAGGGAGCAACAGTCCTAGTCTTTTTTTCAGAGACCCCTGGGAACTCATGGGATCATACACAACTTCTCTTCTTCAAGTACCACACCTGGTGGTGTAGTCAATCATGTCTCTCCCACAACTTCCTGTCTCCAGTTACTGTTTATCAACTCTATTGTTGACCTCCTTCCATGCCACGATGTCAAACTATCCAGTATTTGCTCTCTTTGTCTTCCTCTATCTCTTTTTTCTTACAATCTTCCCTGTAGGGTAAAGGATCCCGTTACACGCCCATTGAGGCATATTTGGAATATGGTGTTAGGCCCATATTTTCTTGACCATCGGCACACTAGGGGTGATGTGGTCAGCATTGCGCCGGCCGCCTTAACCTTCCCAGAGTTGCTCTAGTACCCAATTCATGAGGCTGGGTCGACCCCGGAGCCCTTTGCGGTCTAAAAATCTTTCCCGTTCTTGCGATATACCCCAGCTTTCTTCGTCTCATGTGCCCAAAGAAAGCGAATTGCTTCTTTCTAAAATGAGTAGGATTGCTCTGTTCAACAATAACAATGAGGATTAAACTTCCTTATACACAATTTACCTATGAATAACTCCTCTCTGGTGAATGTAGTCAACTGCCAGTAAGACATCACGTAAAATAAATAATATGGCTTGTTCTGGTAATCCTGAGTTGAAATATGCATGGATCAGATCTCTACAGGAACCTGAAAAAAAAAGAAGCCAAATGGTGGTGTTACAGGTGGGGTTATCTTCTTGCAGTGATTAGTTGAACATAGAATGAAGATCATAAAAAGTACATGCATCGTACTAATAACACGAATGTAGACGGGTGAGATTATACATGACATCAATGGTTGAAGAACTCAAGTCGTCAGGTGGAGTGTCCACAAAATATCCTTACGTTTAATTCACATCAGAGATAACAACTTCATAGAAATGGCACGGCATATTGTACATACATTATTGTCGAATCCTTCAACAGTCTCATCTCAACCATTCATTTCTGGCCGCTGTACTAGAGGTGAAATCCACCCAAGTAATGTGGGCCAGACAACGTGGATGTAAAAATGTACTGGAATACAAGGGGATTGACATAAGTCTTGGGCCTGACCATGAAGGAGTCACAGGAGGAAGATGAAACTTGGCACATTTAAAGTTCATTATATTTGCACTGAATGTGTGAAGTACGCGTTTGTTTCTTCAATGGGTTTTCCCGCTACGGTGCACGGCGCAATGTACCCTATTGACCGGATCTGCTGCTCCAAAGATTTGACAAAACAATGGAAAAGAAGGAGGCCAGAACTGTGATAAAATTTCTGATGTTTCAGGGAAAAACACCTACAGAAATACACAGGGAGATGGAACCAGTGTTTCGTGAGTCTTGTCCTTCATATACTTCGGTAAAAAACTGGTGTCAACAGTTTAAGTGCGGCCGCTCAAATGTTGCTGATCTGCCAAGATCTAGTAGACCAGCCTCAGAGTGCAACGATGAAAATGCAACAAGAGTGAAGAAAATCATTGACCAGGATCGAAAAATGACAATTGTGGAGATAGCTAGTAGAGTAAAACTAAATGAAAGAACAGTTTATAGAATTTTACACAACAGACTGAACATGAGAAAAGTGTGTGCACGCTGGGTTCCACGACTGTTGACACGGGAACAGAAGCAAACGAGGGTAAATTGCTGTCAACAGTTGCTCAAAAAGTGTCAGTCAAACAATTTTTTGGAGACCATGGTGACAGTAGATGAGACTTGGGTACACCATTATGACCCCAAATCCAAAATTGCCAGCACGCAACGGAAAACCCCGGGCTCCCCAACACCTGTCAAGCCGAGAGTGCAGAAATCTGCAGGAAAAGTGATGCTGACTGTTTTTTGGGACGGCAAAGGTGTCCTTTTGAAAGATTATCTGCCTCGTGGCAACACAGTTAATGGACAGTACTATGCAGATCTTCTCACCAAACTAAGAAAGGTTGTGACCAGGAAACTAGGGATAATGCGCACTCAAAATCTTCCTTTGCTTCAAGACAACGCGCCCTCTCACAAAGCACGGTTTGTGCAGCTAGCAGCCAACGATTTGAATATTGAAATTCTTCCACACCCACCATATTCTCCAGATTTGGCTCCATCAGACTTTTTTCTATTCCCAAATCTTAAAAAACAGCTAAAAGGAAATCATTTTGACAGCGTTGAAGAGGTTATACTGGCATGTGATGACTCGTTTAGTTTGAAAAATAGGGTGTTCTACTCCCAAGGTCTTTTCAAGGTCAAGCAGAGATGGCAGAAGTGTGTCAATTCAGACGGTGGCTATATTGAAAAGGAATAAACACTATACAAAATTTCAGCTCTCTGTGACATGTCCTTCATGGTCAGGCCCAAGACTTATGTCAATCCCCTTGTACTTCTTCAGAAATATCATGAACTTCTCGCTAAGTTCTGAAACATCTTAGTTAATATAGTGGCAGCCTTCGAAGAATATAATACATGCCACTTGGAGCTCTTCCTCCGCAATACTAGGAGCTTCAATAAAATACGTCTTACCATGAAGACTACAGATAACGAAAGGCCAAGAATATTAGCCGTTAGCATAAATTAGTGCAGAACGCGTTACATCATTAACAACTGGTGACGTATTAAATATGCAGCGTTCAATATAAGTTAAAACCCGTGCAAAAACATGATTTACCACAGAGAGACATATTACCGCAAAATAACTGGTAATAGCCTATGTGTGGTCATGATACAAAATACATTAATATTCTTTCTTTAACAGGTGGTATAACTAAAACCAAATACATCAAAACTACTTCCATGCATTCATTTTACTATGTGAGTAAATGACAATGAGGTACATGCTTGGTGTGCTGTCGATCAGATCCAGATATGTGATGGCCCAAGCAAAAGCCTATATGCGAACAACCACAGACAAATGGCACTTCCTGCATGGAAACATAGCTGACATTAAAGGAGCAAGAATAAAGAGAGGGATGTCATGGATGGCACAGGCAGAGACAATAATCAAGCAGGTGACACATGTGAAAATATATTCAAAGTGGAAGAGTGAAGTTTTTTTGTTTTTTTTTGCGTACGCCCGCTAATACTCGAGGCGAAATCTCAGGTTATTATTTATGTCTAACCTGACATTGATTTTACGTGAGTATCCCTTTATTTCTTGTACAGAGACAGGTGTCCCTCGCCATTCAGGCAAATACTCGCCGATTTCGGAGGTACCCATTGCAGCTGGGTCGGCTCAGGAGCCGCCAGTCCCTGGTCGACGACACTCCTTCAAATGTTCTCGCCAGGTCTCGAGTTAATCCAGTCCAAATCCCGGTCGACGAAAAATCCTCAAATGCCGTCGCCCGGGTTTGATCCTGTATCACCCGGTCGCCAGAGCGGTGTTGTAACCACTACGCTAGCGCGGCTCCCGAAGAGTGAAGTATGTCAGATGAGAACTACCAGCAAGTCATCATCAGCCTTGGCAGAGAGTGTAGAACTTGGGGAAATGGAAAAGCAGAACTGGAAATTAATCAACTAATACATGATCATGCCGGGGATAATGATGCCATTGTATATACAGATGGGTATGTGATCCGTGGTGAGAAATCAATTTTGGGCTTCTCTGCTAGGGTAAAGGGCAGAATCATTGCCGAACATAGCGGGTCTCACAAGATGACAACTTCCTGCATAAGAATGGAGGTAGAGACAGCTACTGCAGCATTAAGGTGGCTGACTGAAACTTCATTTACAAAGGCAGTCATTGTGTCAGGCTCTCTTGTCCATGCTTTGTAAGGTTCAAATATATAAATTAAAAAATAAAATGGTATGAAATCAACAGTTAACGGTAAACAGGAAACATGGGACATTTTGGGTTTTACCCTTTGTCAGCCACAGTTACAAACAGGTAACAAGGACAAGAATTACATATAGGTACTACAAAAACATACGATGATGAGAAACATACACCAAAATGAGCGATACAAGCAGATGACAATGTAAACAACAACGGTGATGAGTGAAAAAAGAACAATAATAATGCAAGAAAATCGTAATATTTTTCAAATGGTGTGTCTATTTCCAAAAGGCCTCAATGTTCTGCATCATTTTGCATAAATTCTGGTGGCTTTTCTCTCTTTTTCATACTTCTTTATTTCTTCCGTCATTGTTTTTCCGATCTATCATTTTATGTTTTTGTTTCGTTTCGTATCCTTTTATGTCTTCAACTGTCGCTATCTTATATGTCACTTCCTTAGTCGCTTTTGGACAAGCCATCCTCCGTGTTTTATTCCAAGGATCTAGCTAAGTGACTTTGTATTTGTTTTAGTAGTTTTGTTCATTCATTTTTTCGTTTCTTTGATTATTTACTTTCTTGTTTCGATATTTCTTTCAGGTGTTACGATTTTCTTGCATTATAATTGTTCTTTTTACACTCATCATCGTTGTTGTTTACATTTTCATCTGCTTGTATCGCTTGTAAACGACCAGTGAGCTACAGGAACAGTTAGAATTCACACTCTTCAACATACGAGGGGCGTTCAGAAAGTAATGCACCACATCGTTTTTCTCAGGAGCTGTTTATTCAAAAAGCATGAAATGTATACACAATATACATGGATATGTCATGTAAACATCAGTATTATTCAACATAATCCCCATCAACTTGTACAGCTTTATGCCAGCGCGAAACAAGTGCATGTATTCCTAGCCCGTACCAGATTTTGTCTTGATCATGTAGCCATTTCTTCGCTGCATGAATCACTCTTTCATCATCTTCAAACCTTGTCCCACAGAGTGCATCTTTAAGTGGACCAAATAGATGAAAATCAGAGGGTGCCAAATCGGGACTATAGGGTGGATGGGGTAGTACAGTCCAACCCAATTTGGTGATTGCTTCCCGTGTTGCCAGACTTGTGTGAGGTCGCGCATTGTCGTGATGGAGAAGCAGGTCTGCTGGATTCTTGTGCGGCCGAACTCTGCGAAAACGTTGATTGAGTTTTTTTCAATGTCTTAATGTAAGCTTGCGAATTGATTGTCTCTCCTCTTGGCATAACGTCCACAAGAATCACACCTTCAGTGTCCCAAAAGACAGTGATCATGACCTTTCCAGCTGAAGGAATTGTCTTGAATTTCTTTCTTCGTGGTGATTGCGGATGATGCCATTCCATTGACTGTCTTTTTGTCTCAGGTTCAAAATGATGTGCCCAGGTTTCGTCACCTGTAACGATCTTAGCCAAAAAGTTCTCTCCATCAGCATTGAAATGCTCCAACAATTCAGAAGAAATTGCTTTCCTTTGCAATCGGTGGTCATTTGTGAGACTTCGAGGAACCTATCTTGCGCAAACCTTAGAAAATCCGAGAGTTTTTATAACTGCATTTGCACTACCAATGCTGACTGACAGCTGTAAGGCCAATTGTTGAGTAGTGATTCGCCTATCAGTAAGAATAATGCCCTCAGCGCATTTCAACATTTCTGGGTTGGTGGCTGTGGCAGGACGACCACAGCGCGGCCAATCAAGCAGCTCCGTATCTCCACTTCCTGATTCTTTGATTCTCTGAATCCAGCGACTGACTGTACTCCTGTCGACTGCAAAACGCCCATACACATCACATAGATGCTTGTGAATGTTCACAACAGTTTCCTTCTCTGCAACGAGAAATTCTATCACAATTCGCTGCTTATAATGCAAGTTGCCAACACGCTCCATTTCAACGGTTTAGGGCAGCCGTATTATTTGGCCGGTTGCAGTGCAATTTGGTGCACACAATTGGCACATGTCATATTTGAAGTGTGCAAAATTTCATGCTTCTATCTTCATTATTAGCTGCGAAAAACGATTTGGTGCATTACTTTCTGAACGCTCCTCGTATACTGAGGGGAGACTGGGCACCTATGGGTTTACCCGGAGTGCAATGATGTTGATTCTGTTCAACAATAACAATAACTATGTGAGTCATGGGCAATGACTTCTTTTCTTCAAGTATCATGCCTAGTGGCGTAGGAGATCATGTCTCTCCACAACTTCCTGTCTCCAGTACAATTTATAAATTCTGCTGTTGACGTCTTTCCATGCCACAATGTCAGACTGTTCGTTATTTGCGCTCTTCGTCTTACTCTATCTTTTT
>JAMPIV010004656.1:0-137356 GCA_024509875.1 Oreohelix idahoensis
CAGAAAATGGCAATAGATATTATCGGTTCTTTTAGGATCAAGTCGGCCAGAGGACATCAATTTATCCTTACATGTGTCGATATGTGCACACGTTGGCCAGAGGCTATACCTCTTAAAAGCATCTCCACTGCTGATATCGCAGACGCTCTTTGGCTGATATTTTCTCGCTTGGGATTCCCTAGAGAAATATTGTCAGACCATGGCACTCAACTTATATCTGACACTATGTCACAGGTAATGTCTATCTTACATATTAACTCTTTAAGCCCCAAGAGCCAGTATACTGTACTTCCCGCTAGACCCATTTGGCCCAACCAACAGTATACTGGCTTTCGTATCTCTTGATTCTTTCTAGGGCTGTTTTCTAATTTTGACAACTCAAAAACGCTATTTTCTTAAAGTATAGTAATCCATTATGGACTTTTGTTATTTATGAATATGAACATTTAAAAAAAAATTATTTCCAAACAAAAACAATAAAAACATACTGGTATGGCCATTTTTGTTTGGGCCAAACCCACCTTTTTGCTTGGGACTGAAAGAGTTAAAAGGTCTCTCAGCAGTATCTATCACCCAATGTCTAATGGGTTAGTTGAGCGTTTGAATAGAACACTCAAGACTTTACTTGGGAAGATAACTGAGGATCATCCTCAGGATTGGGACAGGGTCTTACCCGCGGCTCTCTTTGCTTATAGAGAGGTCCCCAATGAACACACAGGGTTTTCTCCTTTTGAACTTGTCTTTGGCGCGCGACCGCGCGGCCCTATGTCTTTACTCCACGATCTTATCACTGCCGATAATATTAGCGATGACACTCAATCTTCTTATGAGTATGTCATTGCTCTTAGGCAAAAGATCATCGAAGCATGCAAATTAGCAACTTCTTCATCCGAATTTGCTAAAGAAAAGGCAAGGCTATTTGCCAATAAGAACAGATGTCTACGACAACTTTGTCCAGGTGACAAAGCATTCGTCCTACTTCCTTCAAGGGAGAACAGACTTCTTATTGCATGGAAAGGTCCGTATGCAATAGTCTCTAAAATTTCCGACGTCGACTATGTTGTCGATATTGATGGAAAGCATAACACTTTCCACATAAATATGCTCTCGGAATTTCATGAACGACCTGACTATTTGCAGCCTATTTTCCAGGCGACGGACGATTCTCCAGTACCTCATGGTCATTACTCATCCCTGTCAGTTATACAGGATGAGGAAACTACTTTTTCTGATGTCAATCTCCCTCTTCCTGTGATCCCACTTCATTCTACAGAATCTTGGAAAAACGTTACCGTTTCTCCTAATCTTTCCGCTGATGAACATCGACAAGTCTCTTCGATGTTACAAACATTTCAGGATGTCCTTACCGACATTCCGGGACACACACATGTCACTGAACATGACATAGTACTTACTGACCATAATCCTATCAGAGTCAGACCCTATCCTATACCTATCCATTTTCAGTCACAAGTCGAGAAAGAATTGGATGAGATGATACGATTGAAATAATCGAACCATCCACTTCAGCCTACTCTTCGTCCATGGTTATTGTTCGAAAGAAAGACAATAACATTCGCCTTTGCGTTGATTATCGCAAATTGAACCAAGTTACGAAGTTTGATGCTGAACTTATGCCTTCGCTAGAAGAGCTACTAAACAAACTTTCTAATTCTAGATTCTTTACCAAACTTGACTTGTCAAAAGGTTATTGGCAAGTTCCTTTAACTGAACGAGCCAAACCTCTTACTGCCTTTTCTACACCTAGGGGTTTATTTCAATGGAATTTCATGCCTTTCGGCCTTTGAACGCCCCTGCTACATTCGTACGCATGATGCGTCGAATTCTCTCATATCGTACAGATGTCATAGCATACTTAGACGATATCTGTCTGTTCAGTGATTCCTGGGAAGATCACTATCTGGGTTTATACGAATTGCTGTCTACTCTTCGCGAGTATAATTTAACTGCAAAACCCTCTAAAGCCTTTATAGGATTTAGCGAGATTTCTTTCCTGGGTCATCGTGTTGGTCATGGTCTTTTAAAGACAGAGGACCACACTGTTTCAAAAATATTAAACATTTCTGTCCCTAAGACGAAAAAACAAGTGCGTAGTCTCTTAGGTTTGATACAATTTTACGGACGATTCATTCCGAATCTGTCCTCCATTATGGCACCTCTTTCTACTTTATTGAAGAAAGGATCGCCTAATCTGATCCGCTGGTCTCAAGAATGCCAATCCTCATTGGACCAGATTAAAACTCTATTTTCATCTCCACCTATCCTTAGGTTACCTACTATTGAGAAGACTTTTGTTCTTCGAACTGACGCCTCGTCCACTGGGATTGGGGCAGCATTAATGCAGGAGTATTCGGATACTCTGCATCCGATGATGTATATTTCTAGGAAATTAAATGCTGCAGAAAGGAATTATTCGGTTTTAGACCGTGAATTATTGGCTATGGTTTGGTCAATTCTCAAGTTACAAAGATTCCTTCTAGGCGCGCATTTCCTTGTGGAAACCGACCAGAAAGCTCTTACTGCTATTCAGAGCAAAAACTTGAAGAGCTCGAGGTCCACTCGATATGCCATAGCTCTTCAACCCTTTCATTACACGGTGCGAGCTATCCGTAGTTCGGATAATGTGATGGCAGACATTCTGTCTAGATGCCCACATGATTCCACTTAATTCTTCTGTCATATATATATTTCCTGTTAAACGTCGAGATCTATAACAGTTCTCTACTATAAGGATATATTAGCACATATGTGCTCATTTTGGGAATTTATAGCATTGTACTGTATAATTGCCTTGTTCTGTTACTGATTTTGGTATAACGGAAGAAGGCTTAGTTAGCAATATACGGGCCAAATGCTCACATGACCACAATTTATATATTGTATTTTGATTAATGTATTAAGAAATTTAGCATATACCATAAAGATTTGTGTTATTGATATTTTCGCAGCACATCATTGACGTCTGAGAGAGTATGGACATTATGTCAACCATGAAGTATGTCTAGTTCTTACCTACTTTGGAACGATTATATCCATGTCTACGAGGAACAGCTGATTTATTAGTATTGATTAGTAATGCATTGTAGCATGATATTATTACATGCTTGTATAATGTATTTTTGGTTTAAAATGTGTAGTTCATTACACTTCATACTATGATAACATATTTGTATTTATGTGAGTATAATTTTGCTTACATTATGATGTTGCCATCACTGTGGCGTATGTTGGTGGCACCTCCCTGGAATATACGTGTACACTTAGGGAAATATTTTCTCTAAGAATCTGAGATATAATCTCAGCTATCGCTCCATGCGTCGAGCTCCCCTAATAGTAGGCATTATATCCGCGCATCATACGTGCGTTACGAGCCTGGTGTTTCTGGCTCTTGGATTAAAAAAAAAATGTTTCATTTTTTTCCCGGGGGGTGCGGTAATCTGTTACGCACATAATTTTTCTAAGACTTTGTATAATTAACTTGCCCGAATTGTACACTGTAATTTTTTCTTGGTCGAAGGTAAATAACCCTTGTTTGACTGTGATTACATTTTCAATGGTGGTTACCTTCTCTTGTGTTCTGACTCGCCGGTCCATTTTTTCGATCGATGTCAGGCCATTCTCCTTATATGGTAGCATCGATCAACT
Source organism: Oreohelix idahoensis (assembly GCA_024509875.1). Taxonomy (NCBI): domain Eukaryota; kingdom Metazoa; phylum Mollusca; class Gastropoda; order Stylommatophora; family Oreohelicidae; genus Oreohelix; species Oreohelix idahoensis. The sequence continues at coordinate 3,667 of JAMPIV010004656.1, forward strand.
GTTTCTTGGAATGATTGAAACCAGAGTTGATGTTTTATTCCATGTCCATATAAGGCGTGATTTCTGAACATAGCTTTGTTGGAATGTTTCCTTCATCGTCTCGTTTTGAGTGTTACTCAGGCATATGCGTTCTGCGCATGTCTAAACTTTAAGAGAGTTAGAATAGTCTTCCGCCCAGAGAGTTCGACGAGATGTTTTGAGCAGAGAGGACGCATCCTGCGTCTGTGATCTTTTGATAGGGAATTGGTAGTCCTCCTGTGAGTTAGTTTAGCTAACGAGGTCTTTCCCTATATGATTCGAAAACGCCTGGAGGCGTATGTGTTGTGGTGTGATTTCGAAGCAAGGTAATACCCTCCTTATGTTCAAATCTGTAATCTATTTTGATGTTTGACATTGGTCGTTCTCTGCTCAGTTACCAGTTACAGGAAGGAGAGGTTCTTCTACTAGAGATTGCACCCCAGGTATCTTCATACCTGAGATTTAGATGTATACGGGTCATGCTAGGCCCAGAGAACAATTTCTATGTTCTAGGATCTTCGCTATGCCAGCGATTGCACCTATGTCGAGGGTTAGACTTAGGGATGCTATAAAGGTCAGCTTGACCTGTACTCCTAAAATGCCATTCTCGTGCGGACAGTAATAGACTTATTTTTGTACATCTGATCTGCCAGCATCAGAGAGGAGTACTGATATTTATGAATATTTATGATATGAAGCTGAGGCTATCGTTAGCTAGGATTACCTATATCAACTTAGAGAATGTATGCAGATCCATGAAGAAACTTTATTAATGCTGAATACTATGAACTGTCATGTCCATGACTTCTTTTTGTGAAATGGATGTATCATTATCTGTCATTGTGGCGTCCGAAATAAATGATGGAAACGTCACCAGCAGTTATAACATTTCTATGACTTATACATGTCATAACTCCTGTATTGTGGAACTGTGAATCTACGTCACACCTACACACACGGCAACCTACTTCAAACCAGACAAGACACCATCACCACAGCCTATATATATATATTCCTGGTGTCTATAGGGGTGGTACTTACTTGGCTACAAATTAACAACGACTTGGACTTATACCTGTAAATGTTCATAGTGGCCAGATTGTGGCTTATCATCTTTAGTGGTCAGTAGTCAGCCTAAAACCACCCTTATCAATCTATTATATCTATTCTATACATCTATTATATCTATTTTATACATCTATTATATCTATTCTACGACACTGAAGGATCCCCTCACCAGAAAAGTTTTCGTGGTCGACGTAAAGAGAAGATATGAGATTATCAAAAGCCAGGAAAGAACAGAGACCGATGATGTTGACCAGAGATTCAACACCATCTCAACAATATACAAGGAAAACAGCAAGTCATGCTTGGGATTCCAGGAAAGAAAGAGCCAAGACTGGATAACACCAGATACGCTAAACACCATAGAGAAAAGAAAAGAAATGAAAAGAAAGAAAACAGAAGCTAAGTCTATCAGGTTAAAGGCAATATATAGTGAACAGTACAGTCAGCTGGACAAGGAAGTTAAACATCAAACCCGTGCTAACAAAAGGACATTTCTGGATGACCTTGCAAGACAGGCAGAAGAGGCAGCACTGAGAAATGAACAAAGCACAGTATACAAAATAACTAAAATCATCAGTGGAAAACGAGGTGCAAACAATATTACATTAGAAAGAGATAAGCACGGAAATCTCATCACGACAGTAGAGGGACAGGACACAAGATGGGCAGAGCATTTCAGAGAAACTCTGAATAAGGAACCACCAGAGACACAATTGAATGTTCCTGAGGCTGAAAATGATCTAGATGTTAATACAGACATCCCACGAAAAGAAGAAATCATCACAGCAATCAAAGGGTTAAAGAATGGAAAAGCTCCTGTTCATGATAATTTAAATGCAGAGCTATTTAAGACAGACCCAGGGCTAGCAGCACAACTATTAGAACCACTATTTGCACAAGTCTGGAAAACAGGGACAACACCAACAGAGTGGAGAAAATGAATAATTGTCAAATTGCCCAAGAAGGGAGATCTTGCAGACTGCAATAATTGGAGAGGAATAACTCTTCTCTCAGTTCCCAGCAAAATACTAGGCAGGATAATTATACAGAGAATCTCAAAAGCAGTAGACCACAAACTGAGGAAAGAACAAGCAGGATTTAGAAAGAACAGAAGATGTGTAGATCATATATTTACCCTCAGGAACATTATAGAGCAGTGCTCAGAATGGCAAAGACAGCTGTACATTAATTTCGTTGATTTTGAAAAGGCTTTTGACAGTATACATAGGGACAGTTTATGGAAAATACTGAGGGCTTATGGAATTCCAAGCTGCATAGCGTCAATCATAAAAAGCCTTTATGCCAACTTTACGTGTAGCATTGGGCAGAGCAACCTAACCTTGAAGTGAAGACAGGAGTACGACAGGGATGCCCCTTATCAACCACTCTATTTTTAACAGTCATAGACTGGGTGATGCGCCAGACAACAGAGGGCAATCCAAGAGGAATAAGATGGACTACATTTTCTACATTGGAAGATCTGGTATATGCAGATGACATTGCACTGCTAGCACATTCACATCAACACATCCAGGAAAAAACGGATAGACTTAATAAGTATAGCCAGCAGGTGGGCTTGAACATCAACCTAAAGAAGACAGAGGTCATGACGCTCAATGTGAGCAACCCTGAGCCCATATCAGTAAGGAATCAGCAACTGGAACAGACAGATGCCTTCACATATCTAGGATGCATAGTAACACCAGACGGCGGAGCAAGCAGAGACATCAACAACAGAATGAACAAAGCAAGAACAGCCTTTTTTAGTATAAACAACATCTGGAAGTCCTCTCAGTACAGCACAAGCACAAAATTAGGATTATATCAGAGCTGTGTGCTTTCTGTGCTTCTCTATGGCGCGGAGAGCTGGAGAGTTACAGAGAAGGAAATGTCGAAATTGTCCTCTTTTCACACAACATGCCTAAGAAAAATTCTCCGAATCTTTTGGCCGAATACCATCACCAACCAAGATCTGCTTACTCGGAGCAAGCAAGAGGACATGCACACCATCATAGCTGGCAGACGCTGGAGCTGGGTTGGTCATGTCCTCAGAAGAGACTCCGATGCCATCACAAGAACAGCTATGCTATGGACCCCTGAAGGAAAACGAAAGGGAGGCCGACCAAAAACAACTTGGCGGAGGACTGTGGAGGCTGAGATGCAAAGAATGAACCAGAGTTGGGGCACTGTACAAAGGATGGCCGCCGACCGAGCAAAGTGGAATCAATTTGTTGTTGCCCTACAAGATGCCACCAGGCGTAATGGCCACTGACTGCTTTGACAGTCGGCGGCTAAGGATCAAAGAAGAAGAAGAATATCTATCTATCTATCTATCTATCTATCTATCTATCTATCTATCTATCTATCTATCTATCTATCTATCTATCTATCTATCTATCTATCTATCTATCTATCTATCTATCTATCTATCCATCCATCCATCCATCCATCCATTTATCCATCCATCCATCCATCTATCTATCTATCGATCTATCTATCTATCTATCTATCCATCTGTCTATCCACCAGTCTATCTATCCATCAATCGATCTATCCATCTATCCATCCATCTATCTATCCATCCATCTATCTATCCATCCATCTATACATCCATCCATCTATACATCTATCTATCCATCCATCTATCCATCCATCCGTCCGTCCATCCATCCTTCCATTCATCCATCCGTCCATATATCCATCCATCCGTCCATCCATCCATCTGTACATACATATATCCGTACATACATCTATCCGTACAAACATCTGTATCTATCTATACATCTATCTATCTATCTATCTATCTATCTATCCATCTATCTGTCCATCCATCCATCTGTCCATCTATCCATCCTTCTATCCATCTATCTATCCATCCATCTATCTATCCATCCATCTATCTATCTGTCTATCTATCCGTCTATCTATCCATCTATCTATAAATCTATCTATCTATACATCTATTTATACATCTATCTATCTATACATCTATCTATACATCTATCTATCTATCTATCTCTATCTATCTATACCTCGATACATCTATCTATACATCTATCTATAAATCTATACATCTATCTATACATCTATACATCTTTCTTTCTATCTCTATCTTTCTTTCTACCTCTATCTTTCTTTCTACCTCTATCTTTCTTTCTACCTCTATCTTTCTTTCTATCTCTATCTTTCTTTCTACCTCTATCTTTCTTTCTACCTCTATCTTTCTATCTCTATCTTTGTATATAAATCTTTCTATCTATCTTTCTATATCTATCTATCTATCTATCTATCTATCTATCTATCTATCTATCTATCTATCTATCTATCTATCTATCTATCTATCTATCTATCTATCTATCTATCTATCTATCTAACAAAGCCAAGATGACTCACGCAATTCTATCAAACAATGCCCCGCCGTACCTACGATCATTGTTTCAAACCAGTAAAAGAGAGGGACTACAATTACGTCAGTAACGTCTGCCCAAACCTAGGATCGACCTGTTCAAAAAGAGTCTAGCCTACTCTGGAGCCTACTTGTGGTACAGCCTTCCACACCACATAAAAAACCAACATACACAATACTTATTCAACAAAGCACTTTTTAAACACTTAATCAACACCGATTATCTACCCCCATAGAAGCAGCCATTGTCAGTCCACATCTTATCTATATGTCAACCTTTCTTCTCCTCTTCCGCTCGTTATTGTCTATGCGAAAATTTTGTTTTATATCCACGTAGTATTGCTATATAATGTAATGTATGTGAGAATGTACCTGCATAGCACTGTACTTTTGAAATATGTAATTGTATTTTGTTTGGTTAAATGTGATGATGTGTATGCGAATGAGGAGATATACATTTTTACAGCTCGAAGATGTGTCCTGCTACAGAAGTGCGCAAGAAATTATTATTATTATTTCATTTTCCCTCAAGAATGTACAGATATAAGCGAGAATATGTTATGTAATTTGTGTATTGATGTTTAATGACACATTCAAAAATGCAGATTAATTGTTGATGAACACATGAGTGAGTGTTGGGATACAGAATGAAAGATAAAGGGCTGGATGGTCGGACAGACCTGGGTCCCAATTCTTTACCCTTTTAAATAAAGTTATGTCCATCTATCTCTCCTACTGATTCTGCTCTTGGGTTAAGGAGGGCAAAGAAATAACACCAAGTCTCACCTCCTTCAATAGCAGACTGTCAAATACTTCATGAGTTTTGATACCATGCCAACTAATCTGATTATGCTTGAAATCATAATTTTCTGTACGTATTTTTTTTTTTAATTTAATTTAATTTTATTTTATTATAATGTTTGTTTAATTAACACTACTTAATTTTGATTATGACTGCATACTGTAAACGCATGCTGTTAAATTACCTTTATAATGTTGCATGCCTCCATATTAATGCTTAAAGTAACATGTGGGAATGAAAGGATATAATATGCAAGATAAATGAGAGTGGAAGGGCAGAATGTTAGACGGGCCTGCGCGCCCAATTCTTAACCCTTTGAAAATAAAGTTTGTTCTATCTATCTATCTATCTGTCTGTCTGTCTGTCTGACTGTCTGGCTGTCTGTCTGTCTGTCTGTCTATCTATATCTATCTATATCTATCTATCTATCTATCTATCTATCTATCTATCTATCTATCTATCTATCTATCTATCTATCTATCTATCTATCTATCTATCTATCTATCTATCTATCTATCTATCTATCTATCTATCTATACATATATACATCTTTCTATCTATCTATCTATCTATCTATCTATCTATCTATCTATCTATCTATCTATCTATCTATCTATCTATCTATCTATCTATCTACCTACCTACCTACCTACCTACCTACCTACCTACCTACCTATCTATCTATCTATCTATCTATCTATCTATCTATCTATCTATCTATCTATCTATCTATCTATCTATACATCTATCTATACATCTATCTATCTATCTCTTTGGCTCTACATTTTGGATATTTTATTCTAAGTTGTTCCCATTTAATATGGATGGTTTATACATCCCTGTGTTGGCGGTTTTGTTTGACATACAATGAAATTGTTTATATTGTAATTGTGTTAAATTCAAGTATTAATATTGTGTTTTTTCTGTATGGAATGACGGTATTGTTTCCTGCCACCATTTGTCGATATATCGAAAACTACTTCAACATTTGTTACACATTCCAAACTCTGACTGTGACCTTCTGGCTAGGGAACAATAGAAAATGTTAAATTACTGGGCTTGTCGGCCCTCAAGCATGTAATGTGATCATGGCGAGCGGAGAGAACAGCGTCGTCGTATCAGCGATAGTAAAACCACGCAGAGATGGAAGATTACGTCCCACTACAGTCGCTAAGAGCTACTGTTTTAACAAAGAAAAAGCGGTACAAAGAAAACTTCATGCCTTGAACAACCCTCCACATCTGATCATCAAACAAACGAACAAGGGTCAATGTTGCTCTGTTGAATTCCGTAACAGTCAACATTACGAAATTTTCAATCACACTTGCCTAGAATACTACAAAAGCTGTTCCATTGAAACCCGGAGCGATCAATTAAACGCTATTGTTAAGGATAAAATAAGCACGGACCTCCTCACAATACATCTGTATCACACAAAAAATAAGGTTTTAGCTCAAGGAGCGACAGAGTGCGTACAGAAATGGTTGGACGTCGAATTTTCTCACCTCCAAAGATCAGCTCTAAATAAAACCATGATTGTAACTGATCCTACTTCTTCTCCAACAATGACAGGAGACGAGTCTACCAACGCAAAATCTCAGCTAACCATTGAAGCCAGTCCTCCTACCCCTGATCTAACACCACCAACCTGTGATCCAACACCACCCACTTTCGATCCAACACCACCCATATTTGATCCAACAGGACCCACCTTTAATGGACCGACAGCTCAAAAGCCCACAATAAATTATCTAGAAGTTCACATCAACCAACCCACTGAAGTCAGCGTACACCACACATTGAAAGATGCATTCATCCCTTCTTCTGATAACCCACCCAATATGAACGAGACCAACCCATCCTGCCTCCCAGATACAGCTACTTTCCAAGTCAGTGTAAACCACACTTTGAGTGATGTATTCCCCAATTCTTCAGATAACCCATCCAATATGAACGAGACCAGCCCATCATGCCTCCCAGATACAGCTACTTTCCAAACAAAAGTGCATGTCAATAGCGCAGATGTCTACTCATGCTCCACAAAATATCTATTAGCAAATGAGTGTGTTATGGAACAACTAAGCCAACGAACAGAGAAACACTTCTGTCAGGAGCTGGAAACTATAATTGAAAGTTCTCTGAAAAACGTGATTGAGAAATTCAAGCAGGATATAGAAAGTTCACTGAAAACAGAGCTTGAAACACTGAGACGTGAAGTTACCCGTATGACTCTCCGCAGAGAAAACACAAGGTTAGTTCATCACCTAGACCACCTGCTATTTCAAGTAATACGAAAAAATAAAATGGGGAGGTGACTGACAGCCCACGAGAAGCAATTCGTCATAAATCTCCAGTTAAACCACTTAACTTACCCACCCCTTCTCCAACACACATTCCTCAAAACAAAGCATGCCCAGGACAGCACCATAACGTTAAAAGCCATAAGGACATTAGCAGCAGTGTAGGAAGAAGATTACGACCAAATAAAATATTCCCAATTGAAGTAAAAATTAGCAATCGATTTGGAAATCCGTCAATCCCATCAACACAAGGAGATTCCGAATCAGCAACCTCAGAAGGAGATGACAGGGCACATAAACTCCAATGTCACTTGACACAAGATTCTGCTGACCACCTACTGCAAGACAACGAGCAATGGCACCAACAACGCCGTCGTACACGACCACAGCCACATCCTGATCGTCACATTCCTCACAACACAACCAACATTATTATAGCGGACTCATTGCTAAATGGCATTCACAGCGATCGAATGTCAACATTACCAGGGGAAATAGTCACTGTTATACCATTACCTGGAGCCGGAATAGTATGAGTTATCAATGAAATAAGCCGTCTCAACACAAACACCAACATAAAGAAAACAACAATACACGTAGGGATAAACGACAGCACAAATGGATACACTCTTAACCTATAAGACATCTCCAGAATGATTGACACCATAAAACAAAAATTTCCCAAAACATCCACATATATTTCGTCAATTATTCCACCCAGCTATGGTAAAGCACGCCAAACTGTGGATATCAACAACAAGGTGCTTTACACTTTTTGTTCAAAACATAACACGTATTTCATAAACAACACACCCTTTTTCACATCTAAGTCAGGTGCGCCAAAAAAACTGCTAAACAGAGATCAAGTGCACACTTCTAAACTAGGGACCAGCTACCTAGCCAAAAATTTAAAGTTCCCCAGAGGACACACCAGAAACACACACATTCATTCACCAGGGACACAAAATATACACTTAACTTAGTAAACCCAGGCACAACAGCTCATAACCATCAATCACCATCCTCAGCTGACAAGCATGTATCTAGAAAAGCTACATTTAAGCCCACCTTCCACGCTAATATTTATGACCAAATGTATCCCCCACTACCCAAACGACAGACACGCCAGCTATTAACTGCACAACAGACACCACTGGACAGATGGACAGACTGGACTACAAGTACCACCCATTCACTTAATCGCAACGCAGGAACTACAGCAAGAAAATGGGAGTTTCCTCACATCGTCTCCACCCACCCAAAACGGAATTCTCACAGTTCATCCGTTTTACGGCGACTTACTCAATATAGTCCATAAATATTAATGCAAGCTCTTCAGGTGTCTATAAACGGCTCTACAGAACAAGATTAAGACCACGCAACTTAAAACTGTTTTTAAAACAAGTTTGCAGTGTAACATTCGACCTGATACGTTCTCTTCGGAAGCACTTTAGTGTTCTTTGTCCTGAGATAAAAGACATAGCTGAGTATCAGCGTAGAACATTTAACTGTCACTTTTAGAAGTTAATTATTTTTTTTTTATATTGTCTGTTTAACATTTCTTTCTGTTCGTCAGAGCAGGGCGTATCTAAATTTGTTTCCGATTTTGTAATAACTCTATCGTATTAATACTATTGTTTTCTTCTTATTATTATCTCTGTGCTTATTCCTCTCATTCCTACGGTCATCATTCTCTTTTACGTCTCTTTTACATCTTTTTTACATCTGCATCTTCGTTTTTTCATATTGAGGAAAATTAGGAAATCCTCACAAAACTAACTAGCTAAGTCACAGCGTGGACCTTTAACTGTCCCGAAAAGATTAATTCTCTACATTGACTGTGGTTGAAGTAAAAATATTCCTTTTTGTTCGGAACAGACTGTATTTTTAAGATAAAAACCGCACTTTTTGCAAAGATTAAGATACTGTAAACAGTGTCCACGGACTCAGCAGTGTATATTTTATTACTTGTTTACAATTTTGTATTAACCATTGTGTACCAATTTTATTGCTTCTTACTCATTCCTTCTCCCCTCATTATTTCTTTCCTATTGACTATTATCATGTCCGAGTGCAAAAACTCTAATCAAAATATAGACAATACCACTAATTCATGGCTTAAACTATCAGGGCTTAAAATTGGTCATTTAAACATTTACCACCTGCTAGGTAAGCTTTCTGAAGTCTCCAACTCTCTCCAACAAAACTTTTACATATTTGGTTTGTCTGAAATCCGTCTCAATGAAAAAATTACAGATGAAGAAATTAGGATTAATGGATTCACCACCATTCGCAGGGATTCTAACAGACAACATGAAACAGGGCTAGTCATATACATCTCAACATCTCTCCAATACAGACGCCGTGATGATCTAGAACGTACTGGCATTGAATGTTTATGGCTGGAAATAACACTCCCCAACCTGACCCCCGTTTTAATTGGTTACCTGTACCGAAACCCTAGCTCTTCTACTGTATGGTTTGACACATTATCACGAATGATGGACAACGTTTGGGCTTCTTCGAGGGAAATTATTCTACTGGGGGATTTCAATATTGACCTTCACAAACCGAACAACACGTGGAACGATATCACCATCTCATACAACCTCATACAGTTAGTCAATCAACCCACGAGAGTAACAGACTCATCATCTACACTAATTGATCATATCTATACGACCTGCCCAGAAAACATTATAGAATGCACAGTCCCACAGACATCATTAAGTGACCACTATCCTATTTGCTGTACCTGGACGAGAAAGGGGTTTAAAGCACCTAAAACGGAACTCATCACAGTCCATTACAGGAATTTCAAAAACTTTAATATTCAATTATTCCTACAAGACCTACAAATATCCCCTCTCTCATACGTGTACCAACTTCCGCATCCAGAAGAAGCCATAACATACTGGACACAAACATGTTCCTATAAAGCAGGTTCGGGTCAAAAACATCAGAAAGACCCCATGGATAACTAACGAAATACTATCAACAATGAGAGAGCGGGACGAAGCACATAAGCTCAAAGATTTCAGCAGTTATCGGATGCTTAGAAACAAAGTACAATACCTCATTCGTCAGGAAAAGAAACTACATTTCAGAAAGATGACTCAAGACAAAGCAAACAGCAAGGAAGTCTGGGCAGCCATTAGAACACTAACACACAAATCAAAGTCACTAAACTCTTTACCAACTCTTCACGGCAACTCATTTTAGCAACCACTTCAAAACAGAAATTACCCATCTCAATTCGACACTAAAGCCAATGGACTGCAATATTAGTAAATTGACAGCCTTCTGCAACACGGAACACACCATAACACATCTAAGACATATTCCTTTTCTAACGGTACATGAAGTTCTCAAATATATCTTGGCATTAAAAACCAACAATTCATCTGGGCTTGATGGTATCAACAATAAGATTCTACTTTACGCTGCATCCATCATTTGCGACTCCTTAACCTATGTGTACAACCAATGTAATGCACACAACTACTTCCCTACAGCATTTAAATCTGCAAAAGTGTATCTCCTCTATAAATCTGGCTCACATAGCGATCCCAACAGCTACAGACCAATATCCCTTCTATCACCTCTTTCAAAACCACTAGAGAAACACATTTACAATACCACATTTCAACACTTAACAACAAACAAACTACTCATTGATAGCCAGTCAGGTTTCAGACCCAGACAACTGGCTGTCGAAAGTAAATGATGGAAAATTAGGTGGTGCTGTTTTTGTTGACTTCAAAAAAGCATTTGACATGATTGGCCACAATGTCTTGGTTCAAAAGTTGGAAACCCTCAGAATAGGCCCTAATCCACTAAACATCATCAAATCATTCCTGGCAGATCGACAACAGTTAGTGCTTCACAACAACTCGACATCAGATTTCTCGAAGATAGATACAGGAGTACCGCAGGGTTCTATTCTTGGGCCCCTACTCTTCGCAATGTTCATCAACGACCTACCACTACATCTAAAATATTCAACTTGTGACCTCTTTGCAGATGATTGTACTATCTACACTAGTGACAATGACTGCGTGGCACTTGAAATGACTCTTCAAAGCGATGTAGACAATCTAATAAAATGGAGTAATATGAATCGTATGCCAGTAAACACAGTAAAAACGAAATCTATGTTGATTACCACCAGACAGAAACTCCTAAGCTGCACCGAAAGATCGCTACAGCTACACGCGGAATCAATACAAATTGAACATGTAACAGAACACAAAGTTCTAGGGATCACGATTGACCAGCACTTAACGTGGAACTCCCACGTACGGAATTTAACCAAACACTTAGCTCAAAAGACGTACCAGCTAGACAAAATAAAACACTTCTTAGACGCAGACACTAGACTATTGTTCTACACCTCACATATACAGACACATCTAGATTACTGCGCTACACTATGGGATGGTTGCCCTGCTTCCACCTCGAAGAGACTGCACTCCCTGCATAAGAGAGCAGTACGTCTGATCACCGATGATCGCACGACACCACACACAAGGAGAGGAAAAGAACCCAAAATACTGTCCCTAAAAAAAGTCTTCTCTACAACAAAGACAAGCTGACTCACGCAGTCCTATCTAACAATGCCCAGCCGTACCTACGATCATTGTTTCAAACCAGTAGAAGAGAATGACAACAATTACATCAGTTACGACTGCCCAAACCTAGGATTGACCTGTTCAAAAAGAGTCTAGCCTACTCTGGAGACTCTGGAGCCTACTTATGGAACAGCCTTCCACACCACCTAAAAAGCCTACCTACACAATATTCATTAAACAAAGCACTTTTCAAACACTTCCTCAACACTGATTATCTACCCCCATAGAAACAGCATTTGCATGTCAACATCTCATCCATAGGTCAACATTTCTTTTCCTCTTTCGCTCGTTTTTTGTGAATAATTTGTTTTTTATCCATGTAATATTATTATTTTCATTTTAAAATATTATTATATAATGTAATGTATGTGAGAATGTACCCGCATACCACTGTGCTTTAGAAATGTGAGTCGTGAGAATGTACCCACATACCACTGTGCTTTAGGAATGTGAATGTTTTCGTTTGCTTAAATGGGATGATGTACGAGGGGCGTTCAGAAAGTAATGCACCACATCGTTTTTCTCAGGAGCTGTTTATTCAAAAAGCATGACATTTATACACAATATACATGGATATGTCATGTAAACATCGGTATTATTAAACATAATCCTCATCAACTTGTACGGCTTTATGCCACCGCGAAACATGTGCATGTATTCCTAGCCCGTACCAGATTTTGTCTTGATCATGTAGCCATTTCTTCGCTGCATGAATCACTCCTTCATCATCTTCAAACCTTGTCCCACGGAGTGCATCTTTAAGTGGACCAAATAGATGAAAATCAGAGGGTGCCAAATCGGGACTATAGGGTGGATGGGGTAGTACAGTCCAACCCAATTTGGTGATTGCTTCCCGTGTTGCCAGACTTGTGTGAGGTCGCGCATTGTCGTGAAGGAGAAGCAGGTCTGTTGGATTCTTGTGCGGCCGAACTCTGCGAAAACGTTGATTGAGTTTTTTTTTCAATGTCTTAATGTAAGCTTGCGAATTGATTGTCTCTCCTCTTGGCATAACGTCCACAAGAATCACACCTTCAATGTCCAAAAAGACAGTGATCATGACCTTTCCAGCTGAAGGAATTGTCTTGAATTTCTTTCTTCTTGGTGATTGCGGATGATGCCACTCCATTGACTGTCTTTTTGTCTCAGGTTCAAAATGATGTGCCCAGGTTTCGTCACCTGTAACGATCTTAGCCAAAAAGTTCTCTCCATCAGCACTGAAACGCTCAAACAATTCAGAAGAAATTGCTTTCCTTTGCAATCGGTGGTCATTTGTGAGACTTCGAGGAACCCATCTTGCGCAAACCTTAGAAAATCCGAGAGTTTTTATAACTGCATTTGCACTACCAATGCTGACTGACAGCTGTAAGGCCAATTGTTGAGTAGAGTGATTCGCTTATCAGTAAGAATAATGCCCTCAGCGCATTTCAACATTTCTGCGTTGGTGGCTGTGGCAGGACGTCCACAGCGCGGCCGATCAAGCAGCTACGTATCTCCACTTCCTGATTCTTTGATTCTCTGAACCCAGCGACTGACTGTACTCCTGTCGACTGCAAAACTTCCATACACATCACATAGACGCTTGTGAATGTTCACAACAGTTTCCTTCTCTGCAACGAGAAATTCTATCACAATTCGCTGTTTATAACGCAAGTTGAAAACACGCTCCATTTCAACGGTTTAGGGCAGCCGTATTATTTGGCCGGTTGCGGTGCAATTTGGTGCACACAATTAGCACATGCCATATTTGAAGTGTGCAAAATTTCATGCTTCTATCTTCATTATTAGCTGAGAAAAACGATGTGGTGCATTACTTTCTGAACGCCCCTCGTATATGAGAATAAGTAGATATTACATTTTTTTTTAACTGCTCAAAGACTTTACCTGCCACAGAAGTGCGTAAGAAAGTGTTATTATTATTATTTCATTTTCCAACAAGAATGTATGGATATAAGCGAGAATGTGTTTATGTAATTTTTATATTGATGATTGATGACGCATTCGAAAATACAGATTAATTGTAGACGGTTTGACCGCATGAGTGAGTGTCGGTATATATAATTATTTATTTTTATTTATTGTTTTGTTTATTTTATTATTACTTTTTCCCCCCCCCCCAATTACTATCTTGTTTGTTTTAAAAGAACAAACCTACTCATTTTTTTTAATGATTGCATATTGTTAATGAATGCTGTTATGTTAACTTTATAATGTTGCATGCCTTCAAATTAATGCTTAAAGTACCATGGGGGAATGAAAGGATATGGTATGCAAGATAAATGAGAGTGGAAGGGCAGAATGTAAGACGGGCCTGCGCGCCCAATTCTTAACCCTTCGAAAATAAAGTTCGTTCGTTCGTTCTATCTATCTATCTATCTATCTATCTATCTATCTATCTATCTATCTATCTATCTATCTATCTATCTATCTATCTATCTATCTATCTATCTATCTATCTATCTATTTATCTATGTATCAATCAATCAATCAATCAATCTATCTATCTATCAATCAATCAATCTATCTATCAATCTATCAATCTATCTATCTATCTATCTATCTATCTATCTATCTATCTATCTATCTATCTATCTATCTATCTATCTATCTATCTATCTATCTATCTATCTATCTATCTATCTATCTATCTATCTATCTATCTATCTATCTATCTATCTATCTATCTATCTATCTTTATCTATCTATCTATCTATCTATCTATCTATCTATCTATCTATCTATCTATCTATCTATCTATCTATCTATCTATCTATCTATCTATCTATCTATCTATCAATCTATCTATCTATCTATCTATCTATCTATCTATCTATCTATCTATCTATCTATCTATCTATCTATCTATCTATCTATCTATCTATCTATCTATCTATCTATCTATCTATCTTTCTATCTATCTATCTATCTCTATCTATCTATCTATCTCTATCTATCTATATCTATCTATCTATCACTATATATCTACCTCTATCTATCTCTCTCTCTATCTCTCAATCTCTCTATCTCTTTATCTATCTCTATATCTCTATCTATCTCTCTCTATCTTTCTATCTATATCTTTCTATCTATCTATCTCTATCTATCTCTCTCTATCTCTATATATCTTTATCTCTCTCTATCTCTTTCTATCTATCTATTTATCTCTATCTATCTCTCTCTATGTATCTATATATATTTCTATATCTCTATCTCTATATCTCTATCTGTCTCTATATCTCTATCTATCTCTATATCTCTATCTATCTCTATATCCGTCTGTCTGTCTGTCTGTCCGTCCGTCCGTCTATCTGTCTATCTGTCAATCTATTTAAATTGCTATCGGATTTAAGACAGAATTATTTCCAGTTGGAAAAAATTTTTTTTTTAAAATAATGTTACCCATCGCACACACATCAAAACGATTTTCAGGGCAAATTTAGTGAATGTAACGTATTCTTAGAGCCGTATCGTGAACAACTCCACATAACTGAGTTATACATACACGCACATACATACATTTGCATTCATGCACATACGTAGCTCAAACCACACGCTCTTATGTATTCAAATGTATGCATGTACTGTACTAATACCATTTATAAAATAATGCTAAAAGGGGATACTGTGACAGAGAATTACGAAAATAGATTTCATATATCTACATTTTCTTCCACCTGCTTCTTTATTAGTTATGCACGTTCGGTTAACGTAAAAACAAACCTACACTTAGTTATCTGTCTCTTTCTTAATTTTTGCCACGCCTTAAATTTTTTTCTTTCCCTACTGTCTTACAGGTAGACGGAACGCGTAGAGAGAGGACGGGGTGGTAGATTTGTAGAGAAAAAGGGGCGACTATTTCAAAAAGTCGTACTTCTGGCTCAAGGGGAGATAAGCTTATGAAGAAAGATCAAGAGCGTTTAATTCTAAGACGTACTTTGGTAATTACATTTCTCAGGGGGAGATAATTTGAAACCAAGGGCAGAGAATCACGGTTATCCCCCAATTTCTGGTTGTTCGGAAACGTAATTTGATACGGTGAGCGTTGCCAGATCAAAGACCGTTCGCTTGTTGCCATAGTCGAGAGGGCGGTGTAAAAGTGTGAACATTTCCTTTCATTCAAAAAGTGACCAGAGAATTCTCCAAAGGTATTAGGTCTAACACTGATCAGCGATTTTTGTCTTTTTTAATACATATAGTCCATCCTTTAAACTCAGTTTATCCAGTACCCAGAAATTTTCAGACAGCTAGCTTCGATTTCTAGACCATTGTTCTTAGTATTTTCGATTGGAGTTGTTCTGTTTGCGGTAAATATTATACTAGAAGAATAGAGTGATTTAATTGTTAAGTCAATCATTTTATTTCACTAAGATTTCTGTGTAGAGTGATTTACTGGTTAAGGTCCGTCAATTATATTTCACTAGCATTTGTGTGCTAATTGACTAGCAGACTTAAAATGATTTATAGCTAAATTGTTCAGGCTGTAGTGTCGATTTAATTAACTGATATTTAACCAGTAAGGGATATTTTTATTGACTAGTAAATGCACTATTCATTATGAGTACTGACGAAATATATATTTATTTTTAATTCATGATGATTAATTTTGTAAATGACTAGAATTTATTTCACGGGGTTTTAACCGATAAGATAAGCGCTATGCTTGTAGTTTCTAATTAAAGTTAAATAACCGAGTGTATAATAAATTATAATTCTGCGCGGGTTAAGTTTAGGATAGAATCGTGGTGTAGTGGTTATTGTGATTATATGGTCGTTTTTTTCTCCCTTTACACAGTACTGGGTCAAACCCAAAAACCTACCAGCGGCTTCCATATAACTCAGAGGAGAAACAAAACGGGTCTAAGTCTACGTTTAACAGACGCAAATACAAAGACATTTAATATAACGTGTAACTGGACCTATATATATATATATATATATATATATATATATATATATATATATATATATACACGCACACGCACGCACGCACGCACGCACGCACGCACGCACGCACACACACATATATATATATATATATATATATATATATATATATATATATATATATATATATATATATATATATATATATATATATATATATATATATCCAGATTTCCGTTTCTCCATATATACATATATATACAGTCAGCCCGCAGTGGCGTAAGAGAGAAATAAAAAATATCAAAACATTAACATTGCCCGACTACCGACCACTTGTGTTGTGGCAAAGATTTACCCAGAAAAGAATTAAATACATGACATTCTCTTCAAGTATCAAATTTACCAGCTATTGACTCAGTGAACATTTAAGCTCTTAAGTATTTTCCTACCTGGACAAATTGATGTGACATAAACAGAATCCTAAAGAAGGAATAACAAAGCAGACGTTTCCCAATAAAAAGATTAATCAGTCTTGGAGAAACTGGGGTTTGTTTTGCCAACACCCAACCTTGGATCTGTGGTTGTTTTTTCATGGAGATGTTCCAGATGTTGTGAAAGCACGTATGAGGTAAGAGTAAAAACGTGACCACTGTTTGTCTGAAGTGAGAGAAAGAAGAGATGAATAATTCTTCCATTGTATACTCATTATACTCACTTTGTTTATTTCTTATGATGTTCTGCTAATACTGTTCATCTCAGAATAGATTAACGTAAAAACTCTGTTCTTTACCGTATAGTAAAATCCTAGATCCTAGTGCTATTCTTTGACCTCTTGGGGGTTAATTAACTTCTTCTTGTGGGATTTTGTCTCTACAGAGGGAGGGACACTTAGTGGGTCTACTTCTTTACTTAAGTCTGTAATCTATGATTTTAGTATTTTTTTTTTTATATCTTATAATAACTGTTGTGAAGTTGTTTTTTTTAATGATAAATAAACATTAACATAAAAACTTATTACCAGTGTCGGTCAGCTCGTCCCAATATCCCAAATCCATTAACATAGTTTTTTCACGTTGGTGCGTCTAATTGTCGTCACTTATCTGTGTGTGTGTATGTGAGTGGTTGGTATATATTAATATATCCAGAAAATATACTGTCCGATCCACAAATTGCTGTTGTAGAGATAGGCCGGACTAGAATACCTTCACAAATCCAGGGACAGACGCTATTTTCACCATTTCACTCGTGAAATCTATTTCTTTACCTTATCTCTCACTGAGTTGCCACCTATTCTAGTTCTATTCAGACGGGACCAAAATAGATCTTAATTACCTATCAAAAATCTACGACAGATACATTACATATAAAACCACACGTGCGTAGTTTCACTTGCATAAGGTAAAGGTAAAGGAACCCGTTACACGCCCATTGAGTCATATTGGGAAAATGGTGTTAGGCATCACTTGCATACTAAAACATAAAAAGGAAGGAGAATAGTACTAGATTAAATAAAGTAATAATTTCCACCAAAAACAGTCGTGCGCTTCTTTTTTTTTTTTTTTTTGCGCTTCTTCTAACAACTAAATCATTTGTGCAGAATAAAATGTAAAGCATGAGCGCAATTCCCGTGGCACATTTAAAAATTAAACATTGTTCAGGAATCCTGATGTAGAAAGTTTGCATAATAGAAAGCAACGCACTGTAAATTTAAGTAAAAGCTCTACACAGCTGAGTATTATTCAAACTTTCCTTGTCGGGAATCGTGATTTAGAAAACTTACATAACAGAAATCAACGCACTACTTCTAATTTGAACGAAAAAGGATAATATGTATGACATATAGTGTCTCAGGAAAGGGCATTCACATCCAAGAAAAAACCGATATACAGAATAAGTATGGCCAGCAAGTTGGCCTGAACATCAATCTGAAGAAGACAGAGGTCATGACACTAAATGTGGGCAATCCTGAGCCAATAACAGTAAGGAACCAGAAGTTAGAACATTTACTTACCTAGGATTCATAGTAACACCTGACGGCGGAATAAGCAAGGACATTAAAAACCGAATGAATAAAGCGAAAACAGCATTTGCTAGTCTCAACAACATTTGGAAGTCTTCCCAGTACAGCACAAACACCAAATTAAGACTGTATGAGAGCTGTGTACTTTCTGTGCTTCTCTATGGTGCGGAATGCTGGAGAATAACAGAGAAGGAAATGTCGAAACTGTCCTCCTTCCACACAATCTGCCTAAGGAAAGTTCTCCGAATCTTTTGGCCAAACACTATCAGCAACCAAGAACTACTTATTCGGAGTAACCAAGAGGGCATGCACACCATCATAGCTGGCAGACGCTGGAGTTGGGTTAGCCACGTCCTCAGAAGGGACCCTGATACCATCACATGAACAGCTATTCCCCGAAGGAAAGCGAAAGAGAGTTCGACCAAAAACAACTTGGCGGAGAATGTAGAAGCCGAGATGCAAAGAATGAACCAGAGTTGGGGTACTGTACGAAGGATGGCCACCGACCGAGCAAAGTGGAATCAATTTGTTGCTGTCCTACAAGACGCCACCAGGCGTGGTGGCCACTGACTGCTTTGACGGTTGGCAGTTATGGATCAAAGAAGAAGAAGAAGAAGAGAAGCTAAGGGCGTTGACCGTTGTTTTTAACGTCCCTTGAGAATGAATTGAGTTCGGGAATCTTTTAGAACATACACAAATCTTGTAGCACAAACATAGCTGAGAATTAATCAAACTTTTCTTGTCAGGGATCCCGATTTGCAAAATGTTCATAATAGAAAGCATCGCACTGTAAATCTAAGTAACAGCTTTACATAGCTGAGTATTATTTAAAGTGTCCTTGTCAAAAACCCTGGTTTAAAAAACTTACACAACAGAAAGCAACGCACTTCTAAATTTAAAGATAAAGGATAAAAATTATGACTTATATAGTTTGCAAGTTACGTCCCTTGTCCCTTGAGATAAGAATGAATGAAGTCCCTTGACATAAGAATGAATGGAGTGAAGAAAAATTCACTGCTCAGCCTCCTGACGTCGTACCATGACGATATATAGCTTAATACCTTCCTGGAGAAATGCCCAATACGTTTTATCTCCGCAGTAAGATATTAAGGAATTGTGGTTTGTTAAAAGAAATGTGTCCGTAAGCTGAGCCAGTACTGGGTTCTTGCCTTGAAATGTAGTGATAGTTGGTATCGCTGACTTCTGGTTCAGTCACTGCTAGTTCCCAGTGCAGTTTTCACTGTTCCTTCTCTTCAGCAGTCTAGTTACTTTGGCAGCAGAACGTCCCTTGCAAGGCCGGGGTAACTGCTCAGATTGCCTCGTCAAGCGTCTTGAAGACCTGCTGTATGTGTCTAGCGTCGACTTCTAGCAACTGGTATCAAAAACTGAGAAGAAACAAATGCCTCTTTTAAGTCTCATGTATTCTCTTGTAAACATCAGGCTACCACCGCTTCCCTACACCATTTAATCTTCCTCAGAATTTTGCCAAATGCCACTGGGCATTAAATCTCATACCTTCGAATCGGATGAAAGTGTTTTAGGAGAGTGGAAGCCGACAAGTGTATCATTTTGAGATATATATGTACACAATAGATCTGAATTAAAAATTATACATACGCATTCATCATTATGTCCTCGTCATCCACTTCCTACTCCATATAGAGCCTGCGGCCACATCTGCTATTGGTTCCTTGTGAGGAAACCCGCACGAAGCAGTCACCAGATCTTGCAGAAGTGAATTATACAGCAGTCCATTTACATGACGCAGCTGCCAGACCTAATTCGACTGTATATTAATGTTACCTGTTGTGTCGTTAACGAAGTCAGCTTTTTGTAGAGTTGTGGCTGTAAACAAATGTTTACCTGACAAGGGCAGAATTGTGTAGTGAGTGAATAAATGTGTGGGATTGAAGGAGTGTGAGTATGTCGGTTGTGGTAATAGATGAATGAGCCTGTGGATGGGTAACGGAGTCAGTAAGTGAGTGAGTGAGTGGATGGGTGGGTGGGTGAATAGATAAGTGATAGGGTCAGTGAGTATTAAAAGGGTGGGTGAGAGAATCGGTGTGCGAATGATTGATTGAGTGAGAAAGTGAGTAAGCCAGTGAGAGGGTGTTTGATGGGCAGGAGAGTCAGTGAGTGAGTGGTTGGGTGAATGAGTGAGTGGGCGGAGTGCGTGAGAGAGTGCGAGTGAGTGAGTAAAGTGAGTGAGGGAGAGAGAGAAATTGTGAGAATGAGTGTGAGAGGGTAAGTGAGTGAGAGGGTGAGTGCATCAGCGAGTGAGATAGTGTTAATTGATGAGTAGAAAATTCAGTGAGTGAGAAAGTGTGAATGAGTGAGTGGGTGAATGAGTGAGTGAGTGGATGAGTCCTTTGACGAAGATGGAGTGCAGTGGGGGAAATCTTCGAAACGCACTAGGTTTTAAAGTAGAATTTTTGTCCATGCACAAATGTCCCTTGTAATTTTCTGTTAGGTGACACCGAATCCCAGTGTTAGTTTAGTTTAATTTTTAATTTTAAACCAACCGCAAGGTATGGAGTCCCATTTTTAGTAAATGTTACCCCCACTACTCATTCTGAAAATTACTACATGACCATATAAGGTTTTGCACTACTTATTATGCGACATTCCAGAAATCATTATATTTTCCTTGCCCTAATTACTACAAATTTTTATAATCGAGACAACCTTAAGGTTGGGCCGTATTTTGCACGTTGCTCCCACGTTATCTTTTAACTGTCTATCTGTTCATTAAAACAAAACATCTTGCTTAAGATCGTTAAGAGACTTGCCGGAAATAGTTACATGATATGTCTGGCGTGCAGATTGTTAAAATCACGATAACAATAATCATAACCGATTTGTGTAATCATGTCTACCAAAGTATACACCTGTTATCTTAATCTATCATCGACAACATTTATTGTTTGTCGCCTTTGCCGGCTAGGTTGAAGCAGAATACTTATATATCTATAAGTAACCCGCCTGTCCGAACAATAAAACGGCAGACCAAATGTTGGCTTAATCATATTGGTCCATCTGGCTACTCTGGTACTGATCACAATCAAAGGATAACATGTCATGCGGTCAAGCGTAAACGTGTGGGAGCGACGTGACCTACCGAATGTCGGATAATATCGATAGATAAAGGCGGAGAGTAAGATAATGACAGGTAAAAAATGACACAGAGGAGTGTAGCATCAGAATAGACAAAAAAATTAATTGGATGAATGTCATCCCGTGACAAAAGAAAATGCACGACGTTGAAATAATATGGTCTAAAGGTTTAAAATAATAAAGCAAGCTCAAAATAATTACTGGACCACAAGGTCTTTTATGTTTGTACATGCGCCTTAATATAACCGACGGACCTTGAGTCTAGGCTGAACGTGGCGCGCCTCGCTAAAAAAGGCTAAGGTAGTCTCATAGTAGATACTGTCACAGGGGAGTGAAGTGTTAGAGACCTCACTATACTAAGTTCAATATTGTGAGGTGGAGTGGTCAGTTCCTTTCTCCGCTGCCTTTGCCTTCCCTAATTTAAGAGTAGAGTGAGGTACCTATTTACATCTAGGTACACTGGAGCGTGACGCTACCAGCTTTCGAACTTGTTTTGCCGTTAGAGGCCAGCGCTTTAACCGGTCTGCTAATCGGACGCTCTCTCAAACCACTGACCATAACAATGAACAGGAAGTGAAACCAAGGGTAGTGGAGGCCAATATATCAAAAATGGAAGCCGGAGAAGACAGATACGAAAGAAGAAAAATCTTGAAAGGAAAAGAAGATACGAAGAAAAGGGGAGAAAGTATGAGAACAGAAATTAAATCTTTTTCTTCTTCTTCGTACACTCCTAAACGTCTACTTGAATATTTTCAAAGAAAGCAGTGGCCAGCTTGGGGCTTTTTGCATCTCCCTAGAGTTTTTTTCAGGAAAAGAAATGAAATAAAGAACTTAACACTCAATTCATCAAGGGATAGACAGCCCATTAAAAAAAAAATCTGGCTTTTATTCAAAGGAAATGGAGTCCAGCCACCATTATCACATGAGCGGATGGCGGTGACTTGAATATCGGAAACTCCAAAGTATAATTATCGACTTGTTGCAAACTGCGATTTGCCTTCATCAATGTACTTGCCATACAAACTAAGAGTACTACAGAAGAAAAGTTAGCATTTATACCTTTCGACATTTGATGATGGAGACTGAACCCCTATGGGTTGCCTGGAGTAAAATGATGCCGATTCTAATCAGCAATAACAATGACAACTGTGGGTCAACTTCCGTATTTTTCAACTGCCGTTCTTTGTTGATGTTGCGTAATGTTTTAAACAATGCAGGCTACACATTCTAAGGCAGTGGTTCTTAACTTTTCTTGTGTTATGGACCCCTTTGATTGTCACCTGAAAGCTTCGGACCCTTTGATTGTCCAGTGAAGGCTACGGACTCTTTTTATATTTAAAAAAAGTATATAGACGACAATTAAAATTGTTGTATACAAATAATAGAAACCAATGTCTCAGCCTTGACTTTGGATGCCAGTCAATGAAGACATGGTCTGCAACCAGACGATACCTTATGGCCTCAAAAGTCAGCCCCTGCAGACCCAAGCGGAACAGCCCCAGTTACGATGGTTTGGGCATGTCTGCAGAATGGGAGAAGATCGGCTACCACAGAAATTATAGGAAACCAAGAGCCATTGACCCAGACCTCCAGGACGACATAGAGATCGCTGGAAGGACTGAGCACTAGATTGGAACTAGGTCAAGAGGAGGATAGCCAATAAGATAGCATGGGAATCTCTCTGGCAAACCTCTACACCCCAGGGTAGAAGAGGAACGATTAAGTAAGCATAATATACATTTTTTATTTTATTTTAAAGTAAAATCATTAAGCTTTACATATTGACATTCTGAAATACAAAAACAATATGTAAAAAGATTATATTCCTTTAAATAAATAAAAAAAATTTGTGAACATTTTCAGAGTAAAAATTTTGGGGAAAATAATATTCAAAATTTGTATGTTGTGAATATGGATCCCGTATGATTCATTCATGGATACCCAGGGATTCTGTGGACCACAGGTTAAGAAACCGTGTTCTAGGGCATAATGCGCGCAAAGACTAGAATAATTCTTCGCCCTGCTGTCTTTAAAGGGATTAAACGTCTGATTGATTGGTAGCAGCGGTCTGGCACTGCTGGAAATCATAGCTGGTGTTACCTGTTGTGTCGTTAACGAAGTCAGTTTTTTGCAGAGTTGTGGCTGTAAACAAATGTTTACCTGACAAGGGCAGAATTGTGTAGTGAGTGAATAAATGTGTGGGATTGAAGGAGTGTGAGTAAGTCGGTTGTGGTAGTAGATGAATAAGTCTGTGGATGGGTAACGGAGTCAGTTAGTAAGTGAGTGAGTGGATGGGTGGGTGGGTGAATGGATAAGTGATAGGGTCAGTGAGTATGTAAACGGGTAGGTGAGAGAGTCGGTGTGGGAATGATTGATTGAGTGAGTAAGTGAGTGAGCCAGTGAGAGGGTGTTTGATGGGCAGGAGAGTCAGTGAGTGGTTGGGTGAATGAGTGAGTGGGCGGAGTGCGTGAGAGAGTGCGAGTGAGTGAGTAAAGTGAGTGAGGGAGAGTGAGAGAGATTGTGAGAATGAGTGTGAGAGGGTAAGTGAGTGAGAGGGTGAGTGCATCAGCGAGTGAGATAGTGTTAATTGGTGAGTAGAAAATTCAGTGAGTGAGAAAGTGTGAATGAGTGAGTGGGTGGATGAGTGAGTGAGTGGATGAGTGAGTGCGTGAGAGCGTAAGCAAGTTAATAAGAAATCGAGTGAGTAAGTCAGTGAATGAGTGAGTCAGTGCAAGGTTGAGTGAGTACGTCAGTGAATGAGTGAGTCAGTGCAAGGTTGAGTGAGTAAGTCAGTGTGAATGAGTGAGTCAGTGCAACGTTGAGTGAGTAAGTCAGTGAATGAGTGAGTCAGTGCAAGGTTGAGTGAGTAAGTCAGTGAATGAGTGAGTCAGTGCAAGGTTGAGTGAGTAAGACAGTGAATGAGTGAGTCAGTGCAAGGTTGAGTGAGTAAGTCAGTGAATGAGTGAGTCAGTGCAAGGTTGAGTGAGTAAGAAAGCAAGAGGGTAAGTAAGTGAGTGACTGACTGGGTGTTGAATAAGTGAGAGTGTATGAGGGAGTGAGCGAGAAACTGAGCGACTGCGTGAGTGAGAAGCTGATAGGGTGAGTGAGAAAGTTAGTGAGTGAGTGAATAAGTGAGGGAGTAAGTGAGTGCGTGAGTTAATGAACGAGTCAGTGAATATGGGGTTTCTAACTGGCTCCGTTGGTGTTTGAATGAGCGGGTAGCTAAG
The DNA here is from genome assembly GCA_024509875.1 of Oreohelix idahoensis. NCBI lineage: Eukaryota > Metazoa > Mollusca > Gastropoda > Stylommatophora > Oreohelicidae > Oreohelix > Oreohelix idahoensis. The sequence goes on from JAMPIV010004656.1 coordinate 29,134, forward strand.
ACAGTGAGCAAACTATCAAATGAAAGAGTGATTTTAATGATGAATAATAAAGTGAGTCAGTCAGTCAACATTTGAAAGAGTCAGTAAGTCAGTGGACGAATAAGAGTAAAGTGTAACAGAGGAAAAGAAAATTAAATAAAGGTATGAGAGAACTGTACACCCAGACACCTCCCTTGACATAGTCAAAACCTTTTATCTAAGTTGAGCATATCGGAAGTAAAAATACAACCTGATACAGATATGTAGCTTTTTTGTTTAAATAGTTTGCATTTAATGTTAGAAACAGGAATTCTTTTCATTTCAGAAAAAAATGTTTTTCACTTTGCAACATAAAGTTAATTTTGTTTAAGGAAATGAAAAAGTAGACAACAAAGAGAGTAAAAGAAAAAATATAAATGAATGCAAAAAAGATCGACTATAGAATGTAACCAACTGTATGTTGCCGCTGTGTACGGAAATTAAAATAAATCAAGAATCAAAAATCAGAATCTTGATCTTAAATATCGAATAAGTTATATCCCATGTCTCTGAAACATGGAGAACCACAAAAACAACAACTCAGAAGTTACAGACTATTATAAATGGATGCTTGAGCCGAATAGAAGCATTGAAGTGGTATGATATGATCACCAATGTAGAACTGATGACGAGATCCTCAATGTGGAACTGATGACGAGATCCTCAATGTGGAACTGATGACAAGATCACCAATGTGGAACTGATGACAAGATCACCAATGTGGAACTGATGACGAGATCACCAATGTGGAACTGATGACAAGATCACCAATATGGAACTGATGACGAGATCACCAATGTGGAACTGATGACAAGATCACCAATGTGGAACTGATGACAAGATCACCAATGTGGAACTGATGACAAGATCACCAATGTGGAACTGATGACAAGATCACCAATGTGGAACTGATGACGAGATCACCAATGTGGAACTGATGACAAGATCACCAATGTGGAACTGATGACAAGATCACCAATATGGAACTGATGACGAGATCACCAATGTGAAACTGATGACAAGATCACCAATGTGGAACTGATGACAAGATCACCAATGTGGAACTGATGACAAGATCACCAATATGGAACTGATGACGAGATCACCAATGTGGAACTGATGACAAGATCACCAATGTGGAACTGATGACAAGATCACGAATGTGAAACTGATGACAAGATCACCAATGTGAAACTGATGACAAGATCACCAATGTGGAACTGATGACAAGATCACCAACGTGGAACTGATGACAAGACCACCAACGTGAAACTGATGACAAGATCACCAATGTGGAACTGATGACAAGACGACCAATGTGAAACTGATGACAAGATCACCAATGTGGAGCTGATGTCAAGATCACCAATGTGAAACTGATGACAAGATCACCAATGTGGAACTGATGACAAGATCACCAACGTGGAACTGATGACAAGATCCCCAATGTGGAGCTGATGGCAAGAACCAAACAGGTGAGGTGCCAGGGGAACAGGACACGGGAAAAAGACGCTGGCGATGGACAGGACACACACTGAAAAACCTGTTGATAGTATTAAAATACAGTCCTTGCTCTGGAATCTCCTAGGGTAAAAGAGGTAGGGGAGAAGAGAAAAACACACGGAGAAGAGAACATAACATGTTCAAAGAAAGGTAATTGATTCCGTCTAAGGTGAGTGCTTAGCATCCTTTTTAAAGTAAAATTTTTCCCATTCCAAATTAAAACAAAAACACACATTAAATTAGAAGAAATTAAAACAAAAACGCAAATTATAATAAATTAAAACAAACACTCATTAAATTAGAATTAATTAAAACTAAAACGCATCAAATTACACCACATTAAAACAAACACATTAAATTAGAAGAAATTAAAACACACATTAAATTGGAAGAAATTAAAACAAATCACAAATAACTAACTGATGTTAAAATAAATAGAGGCAGAGACTACTGGCGAATTATGCAAAGAAAAATGTTTTTAGTAGCCCATGTGATCTTGGTATGTGGCCATACTATGTCAGCTTTCGTCTCTTTAAGGTCTTCATATGACCCTCTGACACTTCTAACTGTGTGTCTTATGTCTTCATTTGTTATCAAATACATTTATGGTAATCCAAGGATCTTTCTATAACATTCCATGTCAAATTCTTGTATTCGTCTATCAAAATCTGCTGTCAAAATTCAAATTCCGCATGCATGTCGGAGCGTGGAAATTACAAGGCATTGCAAATGCCTGTGTGCGGTTCGAAGAAAAATAATGTTCGATTTCCATATTGATTTAACTTTCATAAATGGGTGCCTGTGTAGAAAAGAAGGATTGAAATGGCATGACAAGATCACAAATGTGGAACTAATAACAATAACCAGACAAACACCTGTTTGGGCAGGAGGTGAGGAGAAGACGCTAGCGATGGATAGAACGCCCATTTAAAAAAAACAAGTTCATAGCATTATATGGTAGTCCCTGTTCTGGAACCACCAGGTCTAGAGAAATAGAAGGAAACTAAAAAACGTATAGAGAAGAAAGCTGGAGATAGACGTGAAAAAAATATAGGGAAGACATGGAGAGATCTTGAACTGATGGCACATGACAGGAGGGCTTGGCATGTTTTTGTTGTGGATTTGTACTCCCCGGGGAGCTAAGAGTTACTGATGATGATAAGGATGATGATAATGATGGGGATAATGTGGTGGATGGTGATAATGATGGTGATAATGTGGTGGATGATGATAATGATGGGGATAATGTGGTGGATGGTGATAATGATGGGGATAATGTGGTGGATGATGATAATGATGGGGATAAGTGGTGGATGGTGATAATGATGGGGATAATGTGGTGGATGGTGATAATGATGGGGATAATGTGGTGGATGGTGATAATGATGGGGATAATGTTGTAAATGGTGATAATGATGGGGATAATGTGGTGGATGATGATAATGATGGGGATAATGTGGTGGATGATGATAATGATGGGGTTAATGTGGTGGATGGTGATAATGATGGGGATAATGTGGTGGATGCTGATAATGATGGGGATAATGTGGTGGATGGTGATAATGATGGGGATAATGGGGTGGATGATGATAATAATAGGGATAATGTGGTGGATGGTGATAATGATGGGGATAATGTGGTGGATGATGATAATGATGGGGATAATGTGGTGGATGATGATAATGATGGGGATAATGTGGTGGATGGTGATAATGATGGGGATAATGTTGTGGATGGTGATAATGATGGGGATAATGTGGTGGATGGTGATAATGATGGGGATAATGTGGTGGATGATGATAATGATGGGAATAATGTGGTGGATGATGATAATGATGAGGATGAGGACTATGAGGATGACGATGACAATCATGATGATGGTGATTCTGATTCAAGTATTGACAGGCTGTTGAAGCTATTTATGTTGGTAATTCTGTTCTGTTTCCTTCATCATTCATTATTGCCGGATGTACTTAACAACTCTTTCTGTTCCCGGCGCTTTTCATGTTTCATTCAGGCACTAATTTGGACGCCAAATTTTCCCCTCACGCGATCTTTCAAAGCAAGCAGTAAACTTAAATGTGTATGAGGAAAATCCCTGAACGCCTTCGCTGAGAAACTCATCTATTGAACAGTGACATCCCATTAGCAGCCATTTAAGTTGACCCAATGCATCGAGTGCATCATGTAATTCCTAGGAATCTTTGAAGAGACAGGTAAAGAAAGAACAACCGCACCCTCATGTTCAACTAATATGAGTTTGTACCTAAAACTGGCAACCTCATCACGTAAACCAAATTGGCACAAAAACCACGGCTGCAGGAGAATGTGTATGTGTGGTGTAGGCTTTCTGTAATGGGACCAGTTACAGTGGTGGCTCCATGCTTCGGATGGCGAGCAATGGAAAATGAATGAATGAATGAATGTGGCGAGTAACCCTAACAAATTAAAAGCAAGACGGAACTAAAATGCATTATGTGGAGCTGCTTTTCGAATAGAAGGTTTAATGCTGGAGGAAGAGGCTTTAAATCAATCACACACACACACACACAAACTCCTCTTCGCCATCATTACATCTTCGGATACTGGAGATGGTCTGGATTTTGCAAAACATCTAGATGAGCAGGAGCGATCACAGACCCCCGCTGATTAAACTTAGAGGAAAGTGGAGAACGAAAGCAAACTAAAATATTCAAATTTAAGCTGGAATTGATTAATGCACTGAATGATGTCGAAATACGAGGCGTGTTCAAATGAAACCCGACCGTGCTGCGCCAAGTGGACATTCGTAAGAGGAGCAAGATGACGTCACATCTGACGTAATAAGCACATACGAATGTACAAGTGTGTAAGTGTTCATTCTCCTAGTATTCATTGGTTGTGCTGCAGACAGTTAAAATAATGGCCGGTGTGATAAGGAATCCGTCCAAGGTCGATCACCATAAGGAAGAACGCATGGGGTGGAGTTTGAACCACCTGCTGCGTTACGAAGAGGAGAGTGACGCATTTCTGTTGCGCAAAGTGGCATGCGATGAGTCGTGGTGCCACTACTTTGAGCCGTGCAGCAAATCAGCGAGCATGCAATGGAAACATCCCGGATCACCAAAACCCAACAAATTCAAGTCACAGATTTCCACCGGTAAGGTTATGCTGACCGCATTTTTTGACCATGAAGGGCTTCTGTTGGTAGACTTTAAAGAGCCTGGCGTGAACATCAATGCCATCCGCTACAAAGACGCACTAGACAACCTGCATACAGCCATCAAGAATAAGCGACCCGGCATGCTTTCGCGTGGTGTGATTCTGTTGCACGACAATGCTCGTCCACATGTTGCGAACATTGTGCAGGAAGTGTTAGCAAGGAAAAGGTGGGAAGTTCTGCCACACTCAGCCTACAGCCCCGATCTGTCACCATGTGACTTTCATTTGTTCGGACCCTTAAAAAAATCTCTAAAGGGACAACGATTCGACTCCGATGCAATCGTCAGGGCCTCGGTGACCAAATGGTTCAATAAGCAACCAAAGTCAATTTTCTCGGACGGCATACCCAAGCAGTGAGATGCGCGTCTGAATGCCTATGGTGACTATTTCTAAAGAACCCCAGTGAGTACTTGCTTCATAACAATTGCTGTATTTAATTCTACTACTCCTGCTGATGTACCTTACATATATTTGTTATAAAGCCACTGGGACGGGTTTCATTTGAACACACCTCGTAATTGACCGCACATCGAAGATACAGGTAGAAGAGGCAATAATATCTCGATACTTCTCATCTGTACGAGACATTTTAATTTTTTTGCGTTGCCTATGTATATTTCGTCAACATTCATGTGCAGGAATTATGCTAAAACCAAGTGATATTTCGGGTTGCAGTACAGGTACTAATGATTTAAGTTAGTCACTGTGAATATACCAAAGATACGATCATATATGATGCGATTATGCATGGAGGCATATCTGGAGTCATCCTTATATTACCACCAACTAAGCACAATGCTATATTATACAGATGTGAATCTCTGTCTGTGAGGTATATTACACCCTCAGTGACTCTTGAAATCATCCACACACTTCCAGGGATTCGCCCTGTAGCGAAACATGTTTAGAACAAAGCGATACTAGCTCTGTTCACCTATCCATAGAGATAACGATAAAACATGAGTATAAACCAAACAAATGAATAGAAAAACCAACATTCCACTACGAAACTGCCAATTGAAATGGAAGGAATGAAGCTAGGACAAACAGTAAATGAAAATGTAGAATTGCAGCCAGACACATACCCAACTCAAATATGCCATCACAAATAAATCCAGAGAAAAATAATGGAAAAGAAAAAACACAACAGTGGAACAAAAACCCAGCTCCATGGTGGACAATCAAATGCATAGAAATAATTAAATTAAGAAAACAAGCTCTGCAACGATATAGAAGAAACAGGACAGAAAGCAACTTTGAACAAGTAACATAATATTCAAAGAAAAAGGAAGCTTATTGGAAAACCTTCTATCAAACTTGTAATCCAGACACTCACTCCATTACAGGCGTGTGGGGCAAACTGAAATCAAATAAAGGAAATATTAATAGAATAACAACACGAACTATAAAAATACCAATACGAGCAGAGTCAGACAAACAAAAAGCTGAAATCCTAGCTAGATACTTCTTCACAGTAAGTTCAAAAGAAAACCTGAGATAGAAAGAAATAGGACAGAAAGTCTTAACGGAACTAAAGAAAGAAGGAATAGAAAATGTAGGGGAATGGTCATACCTAAACGCTGAAATGACGGTTGTAGAAGTAAAGAAAGTCATAAATGAAAAAAATCTTACTCAGCTTCGGGACAGGACATCCTGAGCTATGAAATTTTAAAAAATTACTCAGAAATACATTGGAAATAATTATTTCTCTACTGAACTATGTATGGAACATAGGAAATATACCACAGGCCTGGAAAGTAGCAGTTGTGGTACCAATACTAAAACCATGCAAGGAGGTTCATGATGTGAGTTCTTACAGACCAATAGCATTGACATCTCATTTGGGGGAAAAATGGAGACTGTAGTGAACAACAGACTAAAATTTCACAAGGAACAAAACAAAATCAATCTATACGGCCAAACCCAATCTGGAAGCAGGACAACAGAAGCCCTATGGACCGGCATAATAAACTGGAACATGGAGTAAAGTCAGGTTTCAAAAGGAATGCAAAAACAGTGGCCATATTCTTAGATGTGGCAAGAGCATATTATGAATGCTGGAGAGAAGGAATACTCTACAATGTTAGCAAAATAGGGATATCGAGAATAATGTACAACCACATAGAAAACTTCTTACACCAAAGATACTTTACAGTACAGTAAACAAGGATAAATCGGAGGTTTAAGAACAATAAAATGCAGTACATTTAAAAGGATTAAATCGAAGTTAAATTTGTAAAATTACAAATAACAAAATTCAATAATCACTCACGTTTTAACAGTTAGAAAATAATATGAATAGTTTCGAAGAAAAGTTTCATCATTGATTGGTAATAGAGACGATGAAAAAAAAGGTAAGTGTAAAATATATGCCTCCAATAGTAGTTTTTGCTTCCGCTGATGGGTTCTTTTTACACTGCTCACGCTCATCGCTGGTCAAGGTTGTCGGGTGTAGCTCGTTTCCTAGAAATGTCAAGGAGAGTCTACAAAGTTGGTCCCTCGTCTTAAAGCTTAGGCCACTGTTCCTTTCTTGTTCCAGAGATAGTACTTTCTGCTGATACCACCAATAACTATGATAAAGAATAGAAACGAAACGCTCTTCTGAGTATTGCGTTTCCCGACACATACTTATATGTCCCCTTTCTTCTATTCTACCATCCCATTTATCTCAGAATTTATACCCGATGAGAATTAAATTTAATCCCTCGCGATAAAACATTCTTTACATTTAAACTGGATAGCTTTAGCTTTACATTACATTTAAAAAAAAGGTTAAGGTGACAGATAGAATATATTTACATTTACATTTCCACTGATTGAAAAGTGTTCACAATATAAATTGAACATGTTTTCATTTTTATGTGTTTACACTGATTTGAAAAGTTTGAAACTTCCATTAATTTTAAAGTGCATATGTTAACATCGACATTTACACTGGTTTGAAACTGTAAGCATTATAATTAAAATGTACATCATTTCTTTCATCTTTCCCTCCCTGCTCCATGTGGAACCTGGGACTACTTTATGCTTTTAGTTCTCTTTAAGAAACTAGCAATAAAGCAATCACCAGCCCTTGGCAGTGATGGTTCATGAAATCATCATTCTATACGATGAAGTTGCCAGCCTCAAATAACTAGGACATCCACTAGCGATTTTCACATATTAAAATTCACATGGCGATTTACCTATATATGTTAATTCACATGTTAGTAATAAAATATAGAATGTAAAATCACAACTTACGCCAATCCCGGCTCACAGACATTTTTGCTCAGATGAATAAAAGAGACTTGAATCGGCCTCTTACACGCGTCTGGGGTGTCGTTTCTTTAATAAGATAATTCCCTCTCTGACTCCGTGTGTTTCAGTTTCCTCAGATATTCCGGTTTTCCTTATTTAAAATGTTAGAGATTTCCTGGGCTGAATTGTAAGTCCTGATGAATACTCCAATAAAAGTGTCCGGTCTGATAAATTAAAATTCTGACTTCTAACTACTGGCAAGTCTGGTGTCTTTGGCAGTGTGAATCTCACAATGAACTAGACTGACTGAAGCGTCAGGTTATATTCACTGTCCTACCCCGCCCTGTTTGTTATCGAGCTCAAATGATCAGCCAATCTGATTTGAATATTTTGAGTGACTCATTAGTGCAAAATTTCAAACATTACGTTTTTGAAAATGGGCTATAAACATTCGATTGCCCTGTGTACGAACTCGCAAACATGTCGTTAAACTTATACGGCAACTTGTGTCAGATGTAACACTTATTACTTTCTTACAAAGTAATGTTGTGGACAGGAAATGATTATATCATACGTGTCCGTCCCAAATGTGTCGCACAGATGGGTGATCTTGTTATCTGTTGCCAGAGCAAATGAAAACCGACTACGGGCGAGTAATTGGATCACCCGGCCCAGCTTGAGCAAACAGAATCATGCGAAACTGAGCAAACCAACATTGGTTTTCACCTACTCTAATCTCAGCAAATCTGTGCCGCATCAAGCAAAATGTGATTATTATCACCTACAAGGAGTGTCAAAATGATTTCACAATGTCAGATATCTGCTACTTAGCAGAGAACGAAAAAAAGAGAGTGCGGTAATTGAAAGCACGCAATAAAATCCGTACCACAAATGTACCGACTACTGCCGTAGTGAAACAGAGATTAGGAAGAAGAAGGGGTCGCCCCAATCCATTCTGTGACAAGATGGGGCTGGCAACCTCATCATCTAAAGCAGAAAGCTAAAGAAACCACTGCTGCAGACGTCTGTGCTTCGACTCACGCTTCCTTTAAGAAGACCATCTGTAGTGGTTGTTCTATGAACCATAAAGAGCGAAAAACGAGGTCGACGACAAAGATGTACAACACAAAGTTATCAATGACATTTAACAGTTATCTTACCCCATTTTGAGTGTGGCAAGAATGTACAATAATACACTAATAATAAACACACTACTCTGAGACATACTAAGCACCATCTTAAAACAAATGCCTGCAGTACCTCCCTTGTTCTTCTATGTATTTTACTTGAACGAATTAACCAAAAACTAACAGTAGCCAAATCACTTCGTAACCATATTAAAATACAAAGGTAAAGGTAGTCCCATAACAGATACTGCCGTATGGGGGTGAAGTGTTAGAGACTTCACTAAACTAGGTCCAGCATCGGGAGGTAGGGTGACCAGTCCCCTTCCTAGCTGCTTTTTTCCTTTCCTAAAGTTAGATATTCATTTACAGCTGAGTAGACTGGAGCGTGACGATACCATGAATCGAATCCGACACCTCTTCCGCGAGAGACCAGCACTCTAACCGCACCGTCAATTTAACGCTCACCACTATATTAGTCACAGTAAATGCTGAAGTTACTTGTGAAATCAACGTAGGCACACGATAATTAAAGCAATATAGAACATGTCACTTTGTTTTATTTTCTACAAATGGCATAATATTCCAAACAATTTATCGTAAATCACCTCAACTGCATCAAAGTATTAATCGCATGTACGCGGAAATATTCACATTGGCAACAGTAAAATGTGAGGTCGCCGCGGTTTCCCATCACGGAGGACCAGTCACAATTGTCGTTACCACAGCTAAAACTGCCTTCGTCTGCCGGCTGTTTTGATTGTACGAAATTAATTTACTAGCGAAAGCTCTGCTTTTGATGCCAGACTTAATAAATCACTGCAGTAAACAGTCAGACACGCTAACCCACCGGGAGGTAGAAAATGACCTGCACAAATAAAACGTCTGACCAAATAATAAGTGCAACGAATGTCTGGTTATTGCGGGGTTTTTTTTTTTTTTTTTTTGGGGGGGGGGGGGGGGGGGGGGGGGGTGAAACAATGACCGTTGGTTTTCACACAAACGGGATAACAAAGGTGACAGGGGCGCGTATCCAGTGTTACATAAACACTGTGGGAGATAATTTGGTTCTTCTGTAGTCAAAACTGTTTTGTTTTTTGTTGCTGCGTTGTTGTGTGTCAGCCTGTTTGTTTATCATCATCATCATCATCATCAATATCTTCCTCCACATCAGCATCCTCCTCCTCATCATCATCGTCATCATTATTATCACCATCATCCTCATCATCATCATCGTCATCACCATCAACCTCATCCTCATCAGCATCATCCTCCCCCTCCTCATCATAATCGTCATCACTATCATCGCCATCACCATCATCCTCACCACCATCATCCTCACCACCATCATCATCCTCCTCACCATCATCCTCATCCTCATCGTCAACACTATCCTCATCATCCTCATCAGCATCATTCATCATCATCATCGTCTCTTTTAACTCCCTATGGAGCATACAACAACCACTACATATTACCCCCATGAGGAAGCCTATGCCAAACCACAAACTCCGGCAGCGGCGTTTTCTGTACCTATCTATTTTACATGATGAAGTTACCAACCCAATGCACAATCTCTTATTATTAGTCTTTTTGTTTCCCTATCTGCCCAGAGACCCACGGGAACCACACGTGGGCCTGTTTATTTTCATGTCCATATTTGCGATTCTCTTTTTTTTGTGCTTCTATTTCACGTGCTTGTTTGCGTTTACAATGTTTGTATAATGTGTGAGTGAAGGCTATACTTGTGAGAAGTTGTGTGTATGACTGTGAGTATTTTTGTTGGTATCGGAAACCAAAAAAAGCCAGGGATCTGGATCTCCAGGCTGACTCTGAGTTCGCTGGGAGGACAACATTAGACCACCTCGGACGGACCGTGGACTAGATTGGAACAGGCCAGGAGGAAGATACGGCGCTCTCTCTGGCAAAACTCTACACCCTAGGGTAGAATAGGTACAACTAAGTAAGTAACAAAGTTAAAGGTCACTTCAGTGGCATGTGTGAATGAGACTTTATATTAAAACAAGCAAGTAACGCGTCAAGAAATAACAGCCAATAATTATAATGTGCGATTTCTTTCTCTTGTTCTGAAAATAGCACCATTGTCTACTGCATTCAGCTTCTTCCTTCCATCGTTCAACTTCACGAAGCAAGTGAACTCGTCAACGCGCACATACACTTGGGAATTAAAATTAACAATAACACTTTTAAAAACTGAGGATGGAATTAATTAAAATAAATAACACTTATAAAAAAATGTACTGAGAATCAAACGCAGAACGTTTACTTGAAATGGAAACATTCTAACCACTAAACTACCTATGACTGACAAGAGTATAAAAAAAAAGGTAAAGGAACCAGTTACACGCCCATTGAAGCATATTGGGAATATGGTGTTAGGCCCATATTATCTTGACCGTCGGCACACTAGGGGTGATGTGGAGTAGTGCTCCACAAACTATGTAAACGATTCAAAAGTGTTGCAATCCAATGGATCCCCTCTCATTGTAACATCACCGGCAATGAAGAGGCTGGTAGATTGACAAAGGAAAATGGAATGCTACCTCAGCCTGATGCAAGTATAACTTTCGAGGAGGCAACGAGTTTTATCAGAATCAGTGTCGTAAATTGAATGTGAATCGCTGTCACTTTTAGCTGAGTGATCCGCCTCTGCCCTAATCTCTATTTTGTCTCCTCCCATTTTCCAATGTAATAGCTCCTTCAAGCTCTATTTCTGGTGTTAGTCATGTTAATCTGACATTGGACAGGCTAAACTACCACCCTTTGCACGTGTGCATCGGCACCGAGATAAAGGGCTTTTTGTTTTTCTTTCTTGTGGGTAGCGGCAGATTCCCTGGGTCTTTGATTCAGAGAGAAGCCAGCCACACAGGAAAGCGACCTTCGCCTTTCATATGACCGAGCGCGTTTAGAACCGCGACCTCCGGTCGTTCGAATGATCGCCAGAGTGTCGCTACAGCTTACGCAACCCCTTTTATCACTAGACGCCAGGGAGACAACATCCCGAGGTCCTTACGTTGCGATTACGTTGCTCAAATCACCTGCAGACTTTATCTACTATATATGCTAGGCGTCTCTAACACTTTTTGCCAACTGTCTCCGGAGAATTTTCTACCTTACAAAGTGGAATCTGTGCCAGCACCAGTCCCTGTTGTATTGTGTTTAGATATATTCTTCTTATTCGGTAAGCGCATTCCCTTACTTAATTCATTAGCATAGGCCGCCAGAGTTTTAACTTATATATATATATATATATATATATATATATATATATATAAATATATATATATATATATATATATATATATATAATATATATATATATATATATATATATATATATATATATAATATATATATATATATATATATATATAATAGAGATCCCTTGTTACTTTGTTTCATCTATATATTTCCTTAAGAAATATTTTTCCGTGACAGGGAAACTCCGAATTTTATTAAGTGCACTACCCTCCAAAATCACTAGGGCATTAATTTAAGAGGGTCTTTCTTAAGATGGCGTTTGTAATCAGTCGGTGTATATTTATTACCTTAAGTAACTATCAATGGTGTCAAGACAATAACCATGGTGTTCGTATGGATATGGTTATAGTCGTATTACGTTCACTGGCTGCCAAGGCGACAAATATTACTAGTTTTTCACTTGGTCTGTGTATAGTGACTACTTTAATGATTATTGCTATTTTGTAAATACTGAGGTTAAGAGCATTGCTATTTTTGTAACTAATCTGGTTTTATTACTTATGTGACGATATTTGTGTATGTCCTTCTACATTCTTCGTTCTCTCTGTCATCCAGAACAGTAGTAGAGGAAGGCCCAAACCATGTAAAAGTGCATACCCAAACCAGGATATTTAATAAAACATCTTAGGTGACGGGGTGTGTGACGATATAAATGTATGTCATTCGACATTCTTAGTTCTCTCCTGCATTACCGATTTAATTATTCATTTTCCTCACTCATCGACCTATTATTTGACATATTTTATGCATCTACATTTTTGCCTAGTCACTCCCAGACTTGTTTACGTTTCACCACGTAAATCGTAGTATTACAAGGCTAATTAGACAGGTCAGCGGCTAATACTTTTATCACTTAAGTATGTATTGAGGCATAACTGGAGTCATCCTTATATGACCACCAGCCATGCACAATGCTAAAATATATGTACGTGGAAGTGAACCTATGTCTGTGAGGCTAATTACATCCTCACTGACTCTTGAAAAGTAATCCACACACTTCCAGGGATTCCCCCTGTGGTGAAACATGTTGAGAACCAAGCATTGCACATTAAGCTTGAAGAAGTCACTTGAGCTCCAGGCGTAATTCTTTGACGTAGTTGACTACATGCAGAAGGATCACACTGTGGACCCAGTGATAGGCAGGGAAGCTGATAAGTGGCTCTGTGCAGGACGTGAGAATTCCTTGGGAGAGCCCAGAACCAGAGCACAGTATTTAGCTCTGTATAGTTGGAGAGGCCCCTTGGATGACGGGGAATGCACAGTATGCCACGCACTTCTTGCTGCTAGCTTGGGACCAGATATGATGATCCTTTAAATGCAAGCCAAGCTGGAGGAACTGGAGCTCATGACTAAACCTCAACATGTTTCGGAATGGCAGAAAAGTCACAGGAAAAGCCTAGATCTACAGTGTAGATAAATACCAAGGAGTCTTTAATTTGGTATTGGCTGCTAAAGAGCGAGAAGCTCAGCAGCCCTACTCAAGCAACAACAAATCACTTAAGTCTTCTAGCCACCTTTGATAGAGATTGTCATTGTTGACACAAGGTGGTATCGCACGATCGACGGAAAGAAAGCCAGATTGTCTGTCTAAGAAATCCGTCTGGGAGATGTACGTAAACACAGGTGATAATGAGGTAATACTTCCGCTGGACCATCTCTGTATCAATAATACAGATAACCCGTCTGGGGAGATTATGTTGGGAAAGGTATTAGCCAGGCATTAAGTTCATAAATGTGTTTGTGAGTTTACACAAGTGCAATCGGAAGTATTACTGACATATTTGAAAGAGGTCACAAGTTTAAATTTTAAAATTGATATTTTAAAACACGCGGGGGAGAGCAATGATTTAATACCCCAACCCACATGGTTCTAAAGAGACAGGATTGGTTTAAATCGAGAGCCTGAAATAAACTTTAGCTCTCATTGGAAAGCTGGTCGAAAATACCAATGTGGAATGAGAATGAGAATATAACCTAACAAAGTCGGAGAAACAAATCAGACTTCATTTTCAACAACGTCGAGTAACAACTGCCAGTAGCCAGAGAGAAGGATCGGACAAAAAATTCCAAAATTAAAAGTGACAGATCGAATTATTTGGGAGTCTTTATAACTTAAAAGAGAAGCCGCAATTTTAAATACAAAGACTGGAAACTTAAGGATTCAGAAGCATAAGTCATAAGAGGGATTCTGAAACTACCCCACTTAAAAATTACTCTTGAGATACTCTTGAGTTTTGGCCACTGGTGGACCACTACTGCAGAGCAAAGGGGAGGCAAATCCCGTGACAACTTACTTGAATAATTATCAGTCGGGCAACTCTCAATTTACCTTGGTTGTAAAATGGGATGTGTGTATTACTTTAATTTTATTTAAAAATTACTATCTGGTTCGTAAACTGTGTGTGTGAAATAATTAGACCCAAGTCCGTGACCCCAGATGTAAATAGTTGATTCACGATAAGCCAGCTAACGCTGCCATGCAGCGCGCGGCGAACGACGTTTAATCGATAAGAGGGCTGGACTTTATTTGTGAGCCTGATGCCTTAAGTCAAAGAACGCAAGAAAAGGGGGGATCAAAAGGTTGTGAGATGTTTTGTTTTATATGTACGAGAGTAAATGACTAAGTATGTCCGAGACATGTTATTAATAGGATATTGATTCTTTGTTTATTCCACAGGGGCCAGTGGACCATTCCTGTACGTGCTTCCTTCATCACCCAATTACTACGGTACATACTGCCAGTTCCGTCATCACCCACTTACTACTGCACATACTACCAGATCCATCTTCATCCACTTACTACTGCATCTACTGCCAGACCCACTGACCCCCACTTATACTGACAGGACCCCTATAGATCCTTGTTATGGGTTATACGCTATACACATATGGTTGATCCAAGTTCATCACTAGCCATTACAGGAGGTGCGGCCTTGACCTCCCTCATGGTTACTCGTTTCCATTCAGACGTCAGTGATAGATCAATCAGCTGGAGTCATTGTCACGTCATACTTTAAATCTCCTTCACCTGCTATTATCGCCACAAGCCAAAGACCTTTGGAAGCATATTGCTTTAGTACAAAGCTCTTACAGAGAGAACTTACCTTCATCGGCTTAGGACACCCAATTAGTGGGAGAAGTATAGTTATTTCCTATCTGAGGAGTAACTTACCTTCCATGATTATGAACAACACAGGATCGGCCGCCTTCGCGCAGAGGACTGGGGCCTGACCCCTGATAGTTAATTAGACACTTGTATTCATGTGATGCAGACTGCGTAAAATCAATTATTCTTTACCTGGGTCGCTCTTATTGTGGTGGCTCGCCAATTTCCTTTTTTTTTTTTGCTAGCGAGCTTCGGTTTATTTTGTGCATGTGTGTGTGTGTGTGTGAATTTTGGTTATAGTTTTTTCCATTAATAAATATTCATATATTCTAGCGGTCAGAATTTACTTTCTATTCTATCTGTACACCTGTGCTGTCCTTACTGTAATAGAGTAACCTATTTAGCGGAGAGGACGGAGGAGGGGTCTGACATTCTAAACATTGTCTCGAGTGTGGCTGGAAGACGACAGATACCTAATTACCTGTTCTCTCCAGAAGTCATATATCACTCCCTATTTTATATTAGTGACTCTATCTATATATACTATCACACACCTCACACATACTGTGTCTACACTCAGACATAATCTACTTCCATACTCGTGACAATCAGATACAGAAACAAATGGGATGCAGAGCATCCAGATCATATACAAAACGATGCATACTACCAGCTCAACAGAAGAGCACAAGTGGTAATCTTCAGACTCTGCACGGGCCACAAAAGATTGGGATACCACCTATTCAACAAGCTAAAGATAGAAACTACCAATCAGTGTAACTGATAAAATGACTGCTGAACATCTGCTTTAAATATGCCCAACATATGTGGAACATAGAAAACACATGTGGCCGACACCAGTACCATTCGTGGAAAAGCTCTATGGGGATGCTAATAACCTCAAACTGACTACTGCTTTCTTTGAAAACATTCAAGTAGACGTCTGAGAGTGTACGAAGAAAAAGAAACCACCTATGCACTTTGGCATACGTGGTTTTTTCTTTTTAAATCTTTACTATTTTTACTGATTGCCTCCCTCAGTCAGCACTGCGGTAATTGCGGACATACCAAGCAAATAGTTAGAGAAGATAATTGAAAGTAGTCTTTTCAGCTCACTCAAATGTCAAGTTCATATGAGATACAATATAATCAAATAGCTCAAAGTTGTCATGTAATTTCACTTCAAGGTCACACGTGAATGTGATATTATAATGAAATTATTGAAAGTAGTCCCCTTAGTTCACTCACTATCCAGGTGTATCATCATCATCTCAACCCATAACCCGTCATGGGTCGTAGGGGTGCCATGGTGGAAGCATCAGCAGACAGGGTCCTCCACTGCTCTCTATTCTCAGCAATGCGTACAAGTGTGGAAAAACCGTGTCCTGCCCATTCTTTGATGTTATCAGCCCAGGATTTTCTTTGCCTTCCTCTTCTCCGTTTACCTTCGACTGTTCCCTGGAGGATCGTTTTCGAAAGGGAGTCATGACGAGTTACATGCCCAAACCAGGCAAGCTTTCGACGTTTCACTATTGATAAAAGTGGTTCTTGGTGGCCTGCATAGGTGTTTATCTTCTCTCTAACATAGACATTTGTTTTGTGCTCTTTATAGCAAATGCGCAAAATTCTTCTATAACATTTATGCTCGAAAGCCTGAATCCTTCGCTCCGTATTTGCAGTGAGTGTCCAGCCCTCACACCCATACAAGAGAATAGATAATATAAGTGATTTGTATAATTTGATCTTCACAGGAAAACTGATGTTACTTTTCCAGATCACATTCAACCTTGTCATGGCAGCTGAGGCCATCTCAAGTCTTGTCTTGATTTCCTTACTTGATCTTCCATCACTACATATAGTGGACCCGAGATATTTAAAGGTGTTAACTTCTTCTAACGTTTGCCCATTTAACGTAATGTTGGTCGGAACATGTTTCTTATGGCTATTCACCAATATCTTGCTTTTTTCTATATTAATTTACATCCCATACGTTCTTGTTACTTTCTCCAGTCTAGAGGTAAGGTCTTGAAGTTCTGATTCTGTTCCAGCTATCAGATCAATATCATCAGCAAAACGTAGATTACACAGAGGTCGGCCTCCAATCGATATGGTTGATTTATAATCGTAGAGAGCCTCCTGCATAATATGTTCTAGATATATATTAAAGAGCACTGGTGACAGGATACATCCCTGGCGAACTCCTACAGTTGTTTTGAAAAATTCTCCAATGTCGTTGCTTGCAAAAACAGCACTGCTTGCGTCCTTGTATAGTGCTTCAATGATGTGTATATGAGACATTAAAATGAAATAATTATTATTATTCTTTAAATTATATTATATTTTACGAGCCCCCCCTCCCTTATAAAGGAAGATAAACATAGACAATATTCAACATCTAATGGAAGGAACAAAGCGTGGGGTACAGTATATACACCCAATTGGTTTATTGCAATAAAGTGAATAGATGGTGAATGATAGTATTGTCGATGGAATTAGTGTCTGCTGTATGTATTATGTGTCTCACACTTCACGTGTTTTTCATCATGGATGACTAAACTTTGTGGCATTGATTAGGTGAGTTTCCTTTGTCGTGGACTTAGCTTTTCAGCCCCCGGCTGATAGTGAAGTGTGGTTAGTTCTCCGGTCTCCTGACGTTGCCCCGGTAGGTCTTGAATGGTTCGGATTTGCCTTCTCTGTGCTCGACTCCGTATTCTGCGCTGAGATTGGACTGTCGTGCAAGGCTCCACCATAGACTGAAGACAAATACGACGGCTCCATTAATTTTCTAGCTTTAGAAAGCAGTCTTTCCCTAAGCCGTCCCTCTGCCTGGCACCTCAGATTTTAGTCTCTAACATCATATGTCTAGAGTCTAATCTTGAATTCAAGTTTCTCCTGTCTGTCCTTTATTATATTACTCTGCCCCAGTGGCAGTATTATAATTCTTTAGACTGATTTATCGTCAGCTTAACCCGATGAATTATTATAAATGTCAGTTAAACCCACCAAATTTATCATAGAAATGTCGGCAACAGTATTCTAGTTCTGTGCCTCTAGCCTAATCGTCATGTCATTATGATGAATTTAACAAATAATTGGACATCCGTGTTTTTAGAATTGTCTGACAACATTATCACACACTTCATGTCTGGTCGCATCGTCATATAATTTATAATGAATATATGTCACGGTCGGTCAACATTATCGTTACTATTAATTTCCGTTAGTCTAAACGTCGGGTCGAAAATAATCAAATAATATGGAAATTAATAGCTATATATATATATATTCCCGTTATACATTATTATGAACATGTACATATCCCGTGGGATCATAAAATATACCCGATCACATGTGGCTGGATGTGATCGTAAAACAAAAATATGAATAAAGTAAACATACCAATCTTGCGTCGATTTTTGCAAGGTACTACACATTTCATCACATTATATTCTAGCGAGATTTCACTTACCTACTCAAAGATGGACGCTAACCCGCAATTAGACACGTGGCTTCAGTGCTTTTAATGCGAGAATTCGCCGATAATTGGGTTAGACCTAGCTGTCTCAAGGGTTCCGGGCAAGTGAAGATTGCCCGTGTTTGGCGCACTTTTAGCGGGACATTTCCGCTTGGACACGTGATCCATAGCGTGCATCATGTGACATTAGCGTCAAATAAACGCTCCAATCAATAGCGTTAAAAGTCACGCGGGGTCTTCCTAAAGTGGCATAAACTGGTTTTATCAGCTTAAGCAGTCTTAAATTAAAACAGGTTCCTAGCTACCGAGGTCATTGGTCAACAATGACGTCGTATCTAAAAATAGCGAGGAGAAAATACTGAATGCTAGGAGAATTTCCGCAAGTGACAATTCCCGGGACTTTGCGATCATGCATTGAGGATGAGAAAAAAAAACGATGTCCGTAAATAATAAAAAAAATGAAGAGAAGATTGGGCAAGTTGTCACACAAGCCCCTCCTCAAGTTTGACGTTCCGTCCAACTCCTCTTGTCCTGTCTTCCTCTTCTTTTCCAGTTTCTCATATCTCCTCGGTTGCGTCCGGATGTCTGCTCAAAAAATCTGCCCCTACGTTGTTCTTCCCAGGTATGTATTCTATGTGAAAGGAATATGGCTGCAACAGGAGTGACCATCTCATAAGCCGGGCATTAAGGTTCTTCGACGCTGCAAGAAATATCAACGGTTGGTGATCACACTGCACCGTGAACTTTTTCCCGTATAAATATGGTTGAAACTTCTGCACAGCCCATATTAGCGACAGACATTCTCGTTCGATGGTAGAGTAGTTCTGTTCAGCAGGGTTCAATTTCCTACTAGCATATGCGATGGGGAATAGAGTTGCAGAAGGTCTATCACTAGGCTGCAGGAGAGTGGCTCCTATCCCTATATTGCTAGCATCTGTTCGCAGCGTAAAGTTCAGAGTTAAGTCAGGCAGTCGCAGAATTGGCCTAGCTGTGAGTTTCTCCTTCAGCAGCGTGTAGGCATTTTCGCACTCCGCTGTCCAGGTTACTTTGTCCGGGTTCCCATTCTTGGTTAATGCGGTCAATGGCGCACTCAGGGTATTAAAATCTTTAATATATCTCTGGTAGAAGCCACATAGAGACACAAATGACCTTACATCCTTTTTAGTCTGGGGTCGTGGGGCCCGCTGTAACTTCTCAATATTACGCGCATCTGGGAACATGCATCCATGCGAGATAGTGTGTCCCAGGAATTCTAGTTGCTCGCAGGCAATTTGACATTTTGTAGGGCGAGCGGTGAGTCCTGTTTCTCTAAGTCTTTCGAAGAGTAGGGAAACTGCGTCCAGGTGCTCCTCAAAGGTGTTCGTGGCAATAAGTATGTCGTCCATGAAATTACTTATCCCAGGGTGGTTCAGGGGTTCCAGTAGCTTCCTCATCATACGAGTAAAGACGCTTGGGGCGTTGCTTAGCCCAAATGGCAATACATTAAACTCGTAATGGCCTTCAGAAGTACTAAATGCTAACATATGTCGAATTTCCTCTTTTACCGGGATCTGGTAGTACCCTTTGCTAAGGTCTATCTTCGAAAAGTATCGTGCTCTACTCAGCTTGGTGAAAAGCTGATTCTGATCCGGTAAGGGCTCCGCTTGAAATTCCGTTACAGCGTTGAGCCTTCGGTAGTCTATGCAGAGGCGATGTTCTCCTGTGGATTTTCTAAGCAACACTACACTCGCACTATAAGGCGACTCTGATTTTGAGATAATATTTTCCTTAAGCAGGTACTCGATTTCCTCACTCAATGCCTTTGCTTTAGCATAAGGAACAGGATAGTTCTTAACTCGTACCGGGGCGAGGTCTGTTAGCTTCATATCAAATTCTATCAGGTTGGTCATGCCAGGTTTATCCGTGAGTGTACTAGTGTGTTTTTCTCAACAACTGTTGAACCCGTGCCTGCTGATCCTCCGTTAAAGTTGAACTAATCTGAACATCTTGATGAGTTTCGCACTGACGAAGAGGGTATTCACAGGAGGTCAGGGGTTCTGCCTCAGTTTCCGTCGCAATAGCCAGTGTCAGGAAATGTGCTGGTTCTGCACCTGGTCTTTCATAATATCGCTTCAGCAGGTTTATGTGGTAAATTTTCTGCTTCCCCTTTATGGCAATCTTGTAATTGGTGCGCGACATTTTCTCAACAATTTTATATGGACCTCTCCACCCGATTTGCAATTTATTATTGCTACTGGGCAGGAGTAATAATACCTGTTCTCCTACTTCTAGCTCCCTATCCTTCGCAGTGCGGTTGTAGTAACGCGCATGTTTACGACGGGCACGGCGTACATTTTCCTTTGCCAGTTCCCATCCTGTTTTAAGGCGTTGGGTCAACTCCTTCACGTATTGGGATGCAGAGGTGACCGTCTCATCAGCTTTATCATCTGTCCAAGTACGTAACAGTGCCTCTAAAGGTCCTTTTATAGGTCTACCAAACAGCAATGTGGCAGGAGGCATCCCAGTAGAATTGTGGGGTACTTCGCGGTAAGCAAATAGTGCTGCGGGTAAGTATTGATCCCAGCTCTCTGGTTTTTCCTGCGCAAGTTTCCGAAGGATGGAAATAAGGGTCCCGTTAAACCGCTCCACCTGGCCATTTGCCTGGGGGTGGTAGGGAGAGGTGTGGATATGTCGGGCCTGAAATATCCTAAACACTTCCTCGGTGAGTTTTCCTCGGAATTGGGAACCATTATCTGTCAGGATCTGTGACGGAAACCCTAGCCGAGTAAATATGGTGAGCAGAGCCTCAGCAACATGCTTAGAATCACAGGCGGGCATAGCAATTGCCTCTGCCCACATGGAGCAACAATCCACTAACGTGAGTATATAACTGTTTCTCTTTTTGCTACGAGTAAGTGGACCCACAATATCCACCGCTACTCGTTCGAAGGGTGTGCCCAAGATTGGCATTTCTCCCAGAGTGGCTGGGGCCGTCCAGTGTTTCGGCGCTGTCCTCTGGCACTGCGGGCATGATTTCACATATCTCTGGATATCGGCGTTGATACCTGGCCAATAATAATGACATGAAATACGCTGAATCGTGGCACTTATGCCCATGTGGCCACTAAACGGAAGGGCATGGCCCATTTCTAGGACCTGGGCTCGGTATGCTGATGGAACCACAAGTTGCCCATGTTCCTGTCCTCCATTTCCTGCTTTCCGATGCAACAGCCCATTTTTTCTTGTAGAAGTCTCCCTTTTGGAGAGGAGTGTGCGCTCTCGGTAGTTTTTTGTAGCAGGGTGCTAGAGATTGATCCTCCGTTTGTGCCTTTTTTAATTCCTCAGGAAGGATGTTGGGTGGGGATTCCAACTCCGTATTCCGTTTGGCCTGTCCTCTAGTGGTGACAGCCGCCCCAACCAGAGGGTGAATGGGTTCTCCCAAGAACACATACCTACACCCTAAGATCAAGGGATAAATAGGGTCGTCCAAGATCGCTGCACGGATTTCCCCAGTCACATATTTTGATTTGACCTTAATCTTGGCTATGGCCAAACGCATAGGTGCTGCACTTTTAGTAGGTCCTTGTATTTCTATAGTGTCTTCTGTCATCTGGTCAGGCTTGACTAGGGATGCACAGACAACTGCGTTGAATGCAAGGCCTGTATCATAAAGGCAGGTCACCTCTTGGTCATTTA
The DNA here is from genome assembly GCA_024509875.1 of Oreohelix idahoensis. Classification (NCBI taxonomy): domain Eukaryota; kingdom Metazoa; phylum Mollusca; class Gastropoda; order Stylommatophora; family Oreohelicidae; genus Oreohelix; species Oreohelix idahoensis. The sequence continues at coordinate 51,758 of JAMPIV010004656.1, forward strand.
CGAGGACTGTCTCAACGACCGGGGGATGTCGGGGTTTGTCCAGAGGTTCTTCCGGTCCATTTCCCCTTGCGGCACTTTTACGTAAGCAGGCAGCATGATGAGGTGGGTTTTTCCGGTTGCACTCCTGCGTATTGTGGGTGATGGTTCTACAGTGCTTACACCATTTTTCCCCTTGCCTCTGCTGCTGGAAATTAGATCTCTGAGTAGTCTTGTAGTCTGGCTTGTCAGGCTTTTTGAAGTTAGTATACGGTGGTTTCACTTGGGGGTCCATGTGTGACTGAGCTGTCTGTCTAGGTACGTAATCTGGTTGTTTCCGTCTGGGTGGTGGATTCTCTGATAGTGCTGCCTGATATCGTTCCGCTAACTGGACTATGGATTCTAAAGTGCTGGCCCCCTTCTCTGTCAGGAATCTTCTCATGTCGGAAGTCATGGTGTCCTTCAGTTGTTCGATCATGACCATTTCCTTCAGGCCTTCCCAATCATGAGTAAAATTCCCTAGGGCACCCCACTTCTCCACGTAGGAATCCAGTCTCGCAGCAAACTGAGCAAAGTTCTCTCCGACTTCCCTCCTAGAGTTACGGAACCTCTTCCTATAGGCGTCAGCATGTAGCTCATAACGAACCAATAGTGCCTTTTTCAAAGAGTCGTAGTCATCCTGTAAACCTGGAGGAAGCTTGCTATACACGTCATAAGCAGTTCCTCTAAGCCCTTGCGACAGTTTCAGGTTCCATTTGCTCTTCTCCAAACCAAACGTGGTGGCAAACTTCTCAAATTTGTCGAGATACCTATCGATCGAGTCGGCTTGTTCCGAGAAAGCTTCAAATGGAAACGTCAAAGGTCCCAAAGTTGACATGAGTGAGGATGGCAAAGGTCCGGTGCCCCCTGCGTGCAAGGAAGGCATATCATCTGACCGTGGCGATAGGTTGCCTGAGGAGGTAGATGCTGTCGCACCGGCTACTGGTTCAACTCTTTGAGCTTGTCCCTGCATCTCTAACTGCTTCATCTTCAATGCATGCTCGCGTTCATCTCTCTCGCTTCTTTCTCTAGCGTCTACAGCTTTTATCCTCTCATCTATTTCTGCTAACTTTATTCGCTCTTCTCTTTCAGCTTTCGCTGTTTCTCGAGCGTAATACTTATCAGTCTCGACACTGACATAATTTGCAAGGTCCACCCCACTATAACCTAGATCTCGACCGGCCTCCCCTAGTGCTGCCTTAAGCTTAACTATTTCAGCCATCTTTTTGCAGTTAAAGTCCACACTGAGTAAGCTAGTGCTACCTTCCAATAGTATTTCTAGCAACAAGTAAATACTAATTATTTATCCGACTGCTGTAGAATGAAATTACTACAGTTATGGAGACTTAAGGTCTGTAATTCAATGAAATACAAAATCAAGAACTAACTTAATTAAACACAACATATATAAAGGGATTCACCAATCAATGCCTGAATTTCTAGAAAAAATGTTTTCTGGCTTTCTAGAGCTCACTGTGTGAAAATACATGTGTTAAAATGGTATACTGTAATGACTGAATGGATGATACTATCCCAGAGGTATGATAAAATACATAAGTTCAAATCCCGGACCGAGACACCAGTGTCACGTAGCGTTTTAAAGGATAAGAGAATTATTTAGAGGAAATAATAGATCTGATGTGGAAGATTTGGCTCAAGGAATCCCTGCTGGGTTTTCCCACTTCCAAAGGGTGACGAAGAGGGTAAATTCTCCTAACTCGACAGGTCTGGAAAAGATTGTAAGGAGATATTTGGTCTCTCGCTACCGTCGTCCCCTTCTCAGTTATCTATTATTATTATTCTTTAAATTATATTATATTTTACGAGCCCCCCCCTCCCTTATAAGGAAGATAAACATAGACAATATTCAACATCTAATGGAAGGAACAAAGCGTGGGGTACAGTATATACACCCAATTGGTTTATTGCAATAAAGTGAATAGATGGTGAATGATAGTATTGTCGATGGAATTAGTGTCTGCTGTATGTATTATGTGTCTCACACTTCACGTGTTTTTCATCATGGATGACTAAACTTTGTGGCATTGATTAGGTGAGTTTCCTTTGTCGTGGACTTAGCTTTTCAGCCCCCGGCTGATAGTGAAGTGTGGTTAGTTCTCCGGTCTCCTGACGTTGCCCCGGTAGGTCTTGAATGGTTCGGATTTGCCTTCTCTGTGCTCGACTCCGTATTCTGCGCTGAGATTGGACTGTCGTGCAAGGCTCCACCATAGACTGAAGACAAATACGACGGCTCCATTAATTTTCTAGCTTTAGAAAGCAGTCTTTCCCTAAGCCGTCCCTCTGCCCGTCACCTCAGATTTTAGTCTCTAACATCATATGTCTAGAGTCTAATCTTGAATTCAAGTTTCTCCTGTCTGTCCTTTATTATATTACTCTGCCCCAGTGGCAGTATTATAATTCTTTAGACTGATTTATCGTCAGCTTAACCCGATGAATTATTATAAATGTCAGTTAAACCCACCAAATTTATCATAGAAATGTCGGCAACAGTATTCTAGTTCTGTGCCTCTAGCCTAATCGTCATGTCATTATGATGAATTTAACAAATAATTGGACATCCGTGTTTTTAGAATTGTCTGACAACATTATCACACACTTCATGTCTGGTCGCATCGTCATATAATTTATAATGAATATATGTCACGGTCGGTCAACATTATCGTTACTATTAATTTCCGTTAGTCTAAACGTCGGGTCGAAAATAATCAAATAATATGGAAATTAATAGCTATATATATATATATTCCCGTTATACATTATTATGAACATGTACATATCCCGTGGGATCATAAAATATACCCGATCACATGTGGCTGGATGTGATCGTAAAACAAAAATATGAATAAAGTAAACATACCAATCTTGCGTCGATTTTGCAAGGTACTACACATTTCATCACATTATATTCTAGCGAGATTTCACTTACCTACTCAAAGATGGACGCTAACCCGCAATTAGACACGTGGCTTCAGTGCTTTTAATGCGAGAATTCGCCGATAATTGGGTTAGACCTAGCTGTCTCAAGGGTTCCGGGCAAGTGAAGATTGCCCGTGTTTGGCGCACTTTTAGCGGGACATTTCCTCTTGGACACGTGATCCATAGCGTGCATCATGTGACATTAGCGTCAAATAAACGCTTCAATCAATAGCGTTAAAAGTCACGTGGGGTCTTCCTAAAGTGGCATAAACTGGTTTTATCAGCTTAAGCAGTCTTAAATTAAAACAGGTTCCTAGCTACCGAGGTCATTGGTCAACAATGACGTCGTATCTAAAAATAGCGAGGAGGAAATACTGAATGCTAGGAGAATTTCCGCCAGTGACAATTCCCGGGACTTTGCGATCATGCATTGAGGATGAGAAAAAAAACGATGTCCGTAAATAATAAAAAAAATGAAGAGAAGATTGGGCAAGTTGTCACAGTCATTTCAGTTCATTCCAAGGTCGAGTGTGTATAAAACATGAAATAACAGAGTGGTTATTTCAGTTCACTGCAATGTCGAAGTGTGTATAAGACATTATAATGACATAACTGAAAATAGTCATTTTTTCAGTTCACTCAAATGTCTATGAGGCATTATAATGAAAAAAATTGAAAGTAATCATTTCAGGTTCACTCGCTGGTCAGTACATGGCCAACAACTTTTAGTGTGATATCTTTAGATATGAGCGACCGATTGACAGAATGGTTAGAGCGCTGGTCTCTCGCGGTTCGAATCACGGTACCGACACGCTCCAATCTACCCTGCTGTAAATGGGTACCTCTGAGTTAGGGAACGAAAAGGCAGCGAGGAAGGGAACTGGTCACCCCTCCTCTCGATGCTGGATCTAGTATGGTGAAGTCTCTAACAGTCACTGCCCTACGGCAGTATTTGCTATGATTACCTTTACCTTTGACCTTTTTTATCTTTAGATATAATTTTACACAAAACAAGACTAGCGACAGTGGTGACTCCTAGCTCCGGTTAACAGCGACAAGAGAAACGAAGATGGTGATTATACATAACAAATCTCGCGAAATCGATGAACTTTCGTGACAGTGTGTCAGTCTAATGAGATTGGTGTGCCAGAATGTTGGTGTGAAATTTGTGTTGCGGGTGAACAGACCTAGTGGTGTTTGTTCGAGTATTAGGATTTGTGACTGTTTTAAATGTGTAGGTATGCTGACCCCTGTCGTTGAGAGAGAGAGAGACACACAGACCGACAGAGTTAGGTAGGTAGATGGATTAGATGATAGATAGATAGATAAGATAGATAGATAGATAGATAGATAGACAGACAGACAGACAGACAGACAGATAGATAGATAGATAGATAGATAGATAGATAGATAGATAGATAGATAGATAGATAGATAGATAGATGAAGACATATGGAAAGAGAGAGATGGAGAGATACTAGAGAGAAAGAGATACAGACAGAAAACAACGAGTGACCGGTCTCAGAGAAAGCGTGAGATGGAAACAAAATCTATAGCGGAAATGAAGGCAATGTGAGTCTGACAGAGAAATGACGACAGCAGATTTATGGGTCAACATGCGGGCTACACGTTAGAAATAGGAGCTATAAAACTGTTCCCATTAATTTCAGTGACGGAGCGAGAAAAACTAGCAGTGGGCTAAGTGAAGATAAAGGATCCCGTTACACGCCCAATGAGGCATATTGGGAATATGGTGTTCATCATGAGACGTATTCTCTCCAGAACGAAGTCTCCATTACAGCTGCTCTGAACGCATCACGATTCTGGGCAAGTCGACCGGCATCATCCAAAGACAAGTTCAGACTCTCTGTGATGTCCTGGATCCACCGTAGTCTAGGTCGTCCCTTTCCCCTTTTTCCAGGGACCATGCCTTTCATTACTAATTTTTCCAGACTATTATGTCTTTTTATATGACCGAAAAATTTCAGCTTCCTTATTGCGATGGTATTTAGAAGCCAATTTTCCTCTACATTTAGTGAGTGCAGTACTTCTCTGTTGGTCTTTTTTTCTGTCCAGGGTATTGTGACCGCTTGGCCTTCCACGCTAGCATTATCCCTACTACTTCCACACTAAGCATTTATACGTGCTATAATATGCTACATATAAGAATGACAGACCTCAAAAGCAAATATGACGTTTTTACACAAAACGCAGTATCATTAAAAGTTCAGTTGGCAGTTACTGCTCTGACAGGGCAAACGTAGGTCAGTCCCAGATAATAATGAATGGGTTTTATGCGCGGAAAGTGGGAAATGAATGTTTGTGTGATCTGGTTTTTTTTTTATTCAATTGTTAAGCTGGAAAAGATCACACACGTGAAAAAAAGTCGAAATAACAGAAAGTCGTGTGCAAAAAGTCGAAAACAGAGAGTCGTGTGCAGAAATTGTACCGTGTGAAAAAAGAACGGGTCGTGTGGAAAAAGGCGGGAAAAAAGAAGAAATAGTATAAATAGAAGAGGTGTAGGCGATAAGAGATTGATTTTAGGATTTATGATTCCAATGATTCCATGATTTTAGACTAGAGGATTTTTACAGATAATGTTAGGTGAACTTCGTCTTTGAGGATACCAAGACAAGTTTTTGAGTAGACAAATCAGTATATTATTCTATTTGGATATACATATATTATTCTATTTGAATATACATATATTATTCGGTTGGATTACATATTTTTCATCTTGGATAACCAATCATCATTGTGAAATTTACAGTGTTTGTCTAATGACATCAATAAACTCTAATTGAATTTTTCTACATTACTGTTTGTGGAACTTTACAGTAATTTCTTTTGGATATACGTTGTTATGCTGAAACTGTTTTGCTTATCACCAAATTTAAAGGGAAGAACATTCCTGGGTTGAGAAAATAACAAAAGGTCAAGTATTACCATCTCTGGCAGAGGGCCATTTTTGGGTAGGAAATTATTTTTTTCAGACAGATGTCAGCCTCAGTCAAGATCCTGCTGATGATACCGACGATATTGACAGTTATGACGTCTGCAACACCCACACATACTAACAGGTTATTATGGCGTGACGCCACTGTGTTTTAATGTTATATAATTATTTAAGATTCTTCGTCGACATGGACTGTCATTAGGACTACATCTTTTACACCGCTACGTCATGATATTTAAGAACATTCGCAAACATTCGCAGATCTACAACACTATGTTATCCTTTGTTAAACAGAACTTTAAAGTATCTCATTTCTACAAATGACACCACTTTTACCTTTGAAAATCTTTATAATAGGACTTATGCTTTACAACAGTTTTTTTTTCTTTTCTTCCCTTCTTGATGAATTTTGTGACAAAAGCAAACACACTGTACGCACACACATATTTTTCCTTTGTGGCACAGAGTTTTTTTTTTTATTTAATGCGTTAACTCACAGTTTTCCTTTTGTGTTATGAAAAGACCGTTTTATAATAATGTTCAATCGCATCGAGAATGTATTTTGGCGATTTTTCTTAATGATGCTGTTTACAACCTCACATTATTCAAGCCGACGACCCTTTCTCACAGATATATGACGAATCAGACGTCAAATTTATTCTTCCCTACACATCTAAACGCCTGTCCACCTCTTGTCACCTTCTCCAACATGCTCCATCACAGACGGAGCGTTTCTAAATCGACGCCCCGTTCCGAGCATTCCCCACTATTCAACAGGAATTTACCTATGTTAACTTACTTACTTACTTACTTAGTCGTTCCCCTTCTACCGTGAGGTGTAGAGGTTTGGAAGAGAGAGCGCCAGACTATTCTATCAGCTGTCTTCTTCCTGGCCTGGTTCCATTCTAGTCCTCGGTCCTTCAAAGATTGTCTAATGTTGTCCTCCCAGCGGACTCTGCGTCGTCCTGGAGGTCTGGATCCCTGGCTCTTTGTTTCCCATGCTTGTCGTGGTAGCCGATCTTCTCCCATTCTGCAGACATGGCCAAAGCATCTTAGTTGGGACTGTTCTATTTGGGTCTGCAGCGGATGGGATTTTAGGCCTTGACGGATCGTCTGGTTGCGGACCATGTCTCTTCTTGTTACTTCAACCACTTTCCTCAGATACCTCATTTCTGAGGTTTGGATCTGGCTTTTGTGGGTTGTAGTCATTGCCCACGACTCGCATCCATATGTCAAGACTGGAACATAGGTGGAGCGGTATACAGCCATCTTCGTTTTCTTACCAACCTCTTTCTTGCTGAGGAATCCACGATTTATGGCCTGAAAAAGTCTCCCAGCCGCTGCTTTTCGAGTGGCCAACTCTTCTTTGATGCCTCCCTTTCGGTCTATAATAGCTCCGAGATATTTAAAGTGGTCGACCTGCTCCAGGACCTGTTCTCCCAACTTAATCTGATGTTTTCTTTCTTCTCGTGATATCACCATGGATTTTGTTTTAGAGCTGCTTATGACCATCCCTCTCTTCTCCAGCTCTTCCTTCCAGACTTGCAGGTTGGATTGGAGATGTGCCTCTGATTTAGCAATCAGGGCAACATCATCAGCAAATGCCAGCTCCGAAATATAGACCTGTCTCATCTTCCAGTACCCCACTGAATACTTTCTTGTTCTCTCCTTACATGCCTTGATGACATCGTCCATAAGGAGTATGAAGAGGTAAGGTGATAGGATATCACCTTGTCTTACACCAGTGGTGGTCCTGAACTCTTCTGACTTATAGTTTGCTGTCCTCACATAATTTCTGCAAGACTTGTAGAAGCTCTGTATAGCATGAATCAGAGGTGCTGGAATATTCTTCCTTGCCAAACAGTCCCAAAGTTTGCTCCAGGGGACCTGTCAAACGCCTTTTCCAGATCTATGAAACAAAGATGGATCTCACTCTTATACTCAAGGGCCTTTTCACTCAGCTGTCTGAGTGTGAAGATTAGGTCTTGAGTACTTCGGTTTGCTCGGAATCCGCACTGGACCTCATCCAATTGTGGCTCAGCTAGGCGTCGGAGTCTCTGCTCTAGGATTCTAGAGTAGATTTTACCAGGGACACTGAGAAGGGATATGCCTCTATGGTTTCCACATTGTCGATTGTCACCCTTTTTGAAAATTGGTGTTATGATGGCAATCTCCCAATCCTTTGGTATGGTCTTGTTGCACCATGCTGCCTGTAGGACCTTTAAGAGTAATATGTCGCCTGATGCTCCCATGTACTTAACCATTTCTGGTGTTATACCATCATGCCCATCTTGATTTTCTCTAGTGCTGCCCTCAGTTCTTCCATCTTTATGTCATTTTCACCATCATTGGTTTTCTCTTCTGTGCTAGTGGTTATCATTTCTGATGCTTCACCATGCTCACCATCCAGGAGTTCTGAGAAATATTCTTTCCATCTTTCCATTACTTCCTTCGAGGCAGTAAGCAATTTGCCTTGCTTGTCCTTTATAAATTTGAGAGGGCATTGTTTTTCCTTCCTCATGTTCTTTAGGGTCTTATAGAACAATTTCTGGTTTTCTTGTGCATCTTTTTCTAGCTTTTCTCCAAATTCTTCCCAGAACTTCTGTTTTGCTGCTAGCACTTTGTTCTTTGCTTCTGTTCTGAGTGTCACATATTCTCTATATTTTTCCATTTGTCCTGTTGCGTTTTTAGCTCCTAAGTATTGTTTCCATGCCATTTTCTTCTCTCTTATTTTCTCTTTGACTTCCTCTGTCCACCAAGGTGTCCTCTTTCTCTGGTTCCCAAGTCGGACTTCACAGCATGCTTCTGCAGCAGCTGTCTTTATGATATCCTTGAATTTATTCCAGAGGGTTTCCAAGTCATCAGGTCGTTCTTCTGTGTTGCTCACTGCTGTAGCAATAAGCCCCTGATATCTGGTCTTAATTTCTGGCTCTCTCAGCTTGTAGGTCCTAATGCTCATTTCTCCTGCTCGTTTACTTGGTTTCTTGCGTGATGTTGGGCAGTTCCTAGGCTGAGCAACTCTTTCAGTTGTTCGTTTGATTGTTAGCAGGTAGTGATCACTTCCAATCTCTGGCCCCCTCCAGACTCTTGCATCTCGGACATATCTGAATGAGCTTCTCCGAACAATGGCATAGTCGATCACTGACTTCTCATTCTTGGTTGGTTCACATCTAGTGTATGCATGTATGCGCTTATGGGGGAACTGTGTGTTTGTAATGATCAGATTCTGCTCACTGCAGAATCTAAGGAGTCGCTTTCCATTGTCATTGAGAGTATCTTCTCCATAACTTCCGATAACTCCACCCCATCTAGCATGGTCATTTCCAACTCTGGCATTAAAATCTCCGAGCATGATAACTTCATCTAGGCAGTCATCCACTGTCCTTTGAAGCAGCTCGAAGAATTCCTCCTTGACCTCTGCTCTCTCATCCTCATTTGGCCCATACACTATGACCAGGTTGACTATGCTTTCTCCTTCTTTTAGTTTTACAACCATAATGCGCTCCGAGACAAAGTTCCATCCCTTGATACTATCTTTTTGATTTTGGGCCACAATGCAACCCACGCCCCCTTTAGCTCTTTCAGATATGGGTACACCACTGTAGAGCAACGTGTTGCCATCGAGATCCATGACTCCTTGTCCTTTTTTCTTCGTTTCCGTTATAGCCAGGATTTATAGTTTTGCTTTCCTCATCTCTTCCACCAGCTCCTCTTCCTTCCCATTTATAATTCTTGTGTTCCAAGTTCCATAAGTCGTAGTCCGTAGTCCGTTCCAGTTCGTCGCCTTTAGAATCAGTCCGGTTTTCTCTCTTGTATTGCTCGTAATCATAGTTTAAGACAAACAGGTGATTGGCCTGTTGTGCCTTTGCATGGTGGAGGGGCTGCCTCCTTACGGCCTCCATGCAGGCCGCCCTCCTCCTTTTTCATCCGGGCTTGGGACCGGCATAGGCGGAGTTCCTATGTTAACGTGTCTATCAAATTCTATAAATACTTCTTCGCATTCCTGAGTCCAGTGAGACACACCAGAGGTCATGACCGACACACTAGAGTGTCAGGACTATTGATTTTGCCTAGCATAATTGGTGTTTTGAATTTTAAGCTGTTTAGTGTATAAATACCATGTGAACAAGAAGATAAGATGTCCACAGCGGACATCGGTAAAAGATAATGAGGACATTGTTACCGCCACTGACACAGCTAACGCCCCTAAGACCCCCGAGTACATTCCCATGACTGACATTCGTTCCCCTCCAACGGTGATAAACCCTACTCCGTCATTTATCTCAATATACACCCCACTCCACTAAATAACTGAGACATATATATTTTCACCTAAAATTTGACTTGGTGATATACAAGTATTTTGCAAGTTGGGTAAAACTTATATGCTAATCAACAGAGTTCGCGGATTGGCGAAATACTACATTGTTACATGCACACCATGACGATTCCATGCGAAATTGCTAACATGGTAACGAATATGTTCACATGTTGATCAACCTTGAATTGAGAAATAAACATCACATATTGATGTACCTGTATTTTTCTGACCATTTTGTCACGTTGTAAGCCGAACGCTACAGTATATTTTCTTAACAAATTGTTGTCCATTATACCTTTTATTGAGAAATAAACATCACATATTGATGTACCTGTATTTTTCTGACCATTTGTCACGTTGTAAGCGGAACGCTACAGTATATTTTCTTGAGAAATTGTTGTCCATTATACCTTGTATTGAGAAATAAACATCACATATTGATGTACCTGTATTTTTCTGACCATTTGTCATGTTGTTAGCGGAACGCTACAGTATATTTTCTTAACAAATTGTTGTCCATTATACCTTTTATTGAGAAATAAACATCACATATTGATGTACCTGTATTTTTCTGACCATTTGTCACGTTGTAAGCGGAACGCTACAGTATATTTTCTTGACAATTGTTGTCCATTATACCTTGTATTGAGAAATAAACATCACATATTGATGTACCTGTATTTTCCTGACCATTTGTCACGTTGTAAGCGGAACGCTACAGTATATTTTCTTGACAAATTGTTGTCCATTATTATGAACTTGCATTTGTATGCAGATTTTATATTTGATGACGAACCTATAAACAGTTTGGTACTTGGTACAGGGTAACTGAGATAGTTCATACTCCAACACCCGATAGTTATTTGTATCGGTATAGTTGTCCTCCCTCATAGTAACGACCATTACATAAGTTGGAGATTAGAGACACTTTTTAATAAATATTTTGTAACTCCATGTAACCAGATTAATAATGCTATATTTATATTGTGCGACGAACACATAGACAGTTCACCAAATATTTCCAGATTTTTGGTGTTTAAGACCCATATACATCCTGGTAAATCACTGACCGCAGTGGCAGGATTGGGGTCGCCTGTATCATATGATTGTATTATAATTACCATGTTCTATATTGACAGTTACGAGAGCGTACAGCTCCAGTTCATATTTAAAAAAAAAAAATTTATAGATTAACATTGCCATGTATGTATATTCCCATGTCATAAAGTATATTACATTTTTTTTGCGTCCCACGGTCTGATGTTTGACCATTAGTTCTATGCTGTTAGGCTGATGTTCGTTGCAGCTACGACATTTAAGATTGTTAAATACTTAATGAATATTAGTCACTTCTGTTAAATATTGCCAAAGTATTTTTTTGTTTTGTTTTTATTTGTGTTGTTTGCACAACCCATGAAAACCGTATGCGATTTTTTTTTTTTATGTTATCATTAAGTATGTTATCATTATGGTGATGACTAACGCACAGCGTTGTTCATATTGATATTGTTAAGAAAAAGTGTACATCAATACTGTTCAATGGCGAAGTTTATTAACATATTTTATGTATCCCCCGTTTTACGCATTATAAATATACTGGGAACCCTCGTTTTACGAAACAAAATTTTAAATTTTTTTTTATTTTTTAAAATTTTTTTCTTTCTGAGAGACTCTACCAATAGGTTAGTCGTTTATAACAGTCACTAGCATGAGGTAGTTAGTTGATAGTACGCACATGTCTCCCTCTGGGATACATTTGTGTGGCCAGAGACGTATGTGACCGCTTGGCCTTCCACGCTAGCATTATCCCTACTACTTCCACGCTAAGCATTTATACGTGCTATAATATGCTACACATAAGAATGACAGACCTCAAAAGCAAATAAGACGTTTTTACACAAAACGCAGTATCATTCAAAGTTCAGTTGGCAGTTACTGCTCTGACAGGGCAAACGTAGGTCAGTCCCAGATAATAATGAATGGGTTTTATGCGCGGAAAGTGGGAAATGAATGTTTGTGTGATCTGGTTTTTTTTTTTATTCAATTGTTAAGCTGGAAAAGATCACACACGTGAAAAAAAGTCGAAATAACAGAAAGTCGTGTGCAAAAAGTCGAAAACAGAGAGTCGTGTGCAGAAATTGTACCGTGTGAAAAAAGAACGGGTCGTGTGGAAAAAAGTGGGAAAAAAGAAGAAATAGTATAAATAAAAGAGGTGTGGGCGATAAGAGATTGATTTTAGGATTTATGATTCCAATGATTCCATGGCACTTGAACCACAACAACATATGAAGGATTAACTCTGACTAAATAAAATCAATATAACTACTAGTGCCGTATAACATACAACATACACCGCCACATATCTTTCAAATTTATGCTGTAACCAGCTCGGTTACAGTATTCTCAACATCCTTCTGTAGCATTTCATTTCGAATGATGTAACCTTTTTTGCAACAGTTTTATTGAGTGTCCATGTCTCGCAGCCGTATGTTACTACTGGGAATATACATGCTCTGATCAGTTGTAACTATGTTTTTTTTGCTTGTGCCTTGCCATAGGTTTTTCATCTGTATTAGTTTATGTGAGGCAATTGCAAGTCTTCTTTTTAATTTCTACTGCACCGTAGCCAGGGCTGTTGATGATTGATCTTAAGTATTCGAAGTCATTAACACCTTCCAGTTCTTCGTTATCAATTTCAATTTCTGGTTTGGTCTTTACTTTGTCTGTTGTCAATACTTCTGTCTTCTTGGTGTTTAGGTATAGATTCTGGGCCTCGCTGTGTTTTTTGGTGGACAGAATTAATTGTTCAAGTCCTTCTGGGTTGGTCGATAGGAGGACTGTGTCATCAGCATATCTGATTTCCGGGATCTGATACCCGCCAATGTGAAATGGGTCAAACTCTGCGTGTTCTTGGTCATCTCATACGTTTCTCATAATATTCTCGGCATAAATGTTAAACAGGTAAGGGGAAAGGGTACAGCCTCGTCTTACTCCTTTCTGTACTTCAAACCATTCTGATGTTTCTCCATCTATTCTTACAGCTGCCTGTTGTTCTTGGAACAGCACTGCGATGAGTTGTATAAGGTGGTTTGGAAATCCCATATTTTCCATAATAGTCCATAACTGCTGATGTTGTACACAGTCGAAAGCTTTGGTGTAATCAATGAAACAAGTATATAGGTCAACGTTGAATTCTCTAAACTTTTCTATGATGATCCCTATAATGAATATATGGTCTCTGGTGCCTCTGCCTGGTCGAAAACCCGCCTGTACGTCGTTATATTCTGTTCCTAGCTTTTGTTGCATTCTTTTCATTATGATATGTAATATTATTTCGCTGGCATGGCTTATAAGAGCTATAGTTCTGTAGTTTGTGCACAGTTTCAGGTTGCCCTTTTTTGGCAAGGGTATATAAATTGATCTTTTCCATTCCTTGGGCCAAATTCCGCTTTGCCAGATCTTACAGCATAATGCATGGTATATATGTGACGATGCGGTTGTGCGATCTCACGTCCACTCCGGCAGTATCACTTTTTTCTTCATTTTTCTCTTCCTCTCACTCATCGCTTTTATTTGGCATAACTATTGCCCTTTCATTCATTATTTTATTCTCTATGTTGAATCTAGTAGGGAGAAGTCTCTAACACTCCACTCCCCTACGGAAGTATCTTTATCTTGTTTACCATCCCAGACTGGGTTCACGTTCCGCCAGTAATTAGACCGGCCAGCCGATTATACGTTATCACATAAGCCGGCTGACCCCTTTGAACGTGACGGTCCAACATTTGAATCCGGGCGGATAGCGACCATCCCTATGTTTGCACAAGACGGTCGTTCACGATCGGTTCAATAGAAACCACGTTGTCTGTCTGGCGAAGCCGTCTGAAGGATGGGCGATAATTAGATTATCACATGCACTGGGCCCTGTCTGTACCATTATTACAGATAAATTTGTCTGGAGAGGAAATCTTGGCAGGAAAACATCTGGACATCAAATCAGTTTACAGATGTTGTTTGTGAGAGATAGATAGATGCCGGCGGAAATGTTACCGCATTATTAGATAGAGGTCACGCGTTGGATATTAAAAATAATATTTTAAACACGTGAGGGATATTTTGAATTTAAACACCCATACCAACGTAGTGCTGAACGAGATTCGATTGGATTGGTTGATTTGAGAGGCCGGAATATACAATGTATCTCATTGAATAATTAGGCGGAAACGCAGCTGGAATTTGAACTGAGGATTGTAGAATATAATGTAGTGAAATCAAAGTCAGTACACACACTGCAGCGCAAACGTCAGACTAGCGACCCCTAAAAGCCAGAAAGAAAAAGAGACTTTGGACTTAGAAATTCCATAACTATAAGTAACAGATCGAGTATTGGGCAACTTTGGAATTCACAAGTAAACCCGCATTTTTAATACAAGACTGGAAACTTAAGGGACCAGGACTTAAAATAACAAAACTAGAAACCTAGGAATTTGATCACAAGTCATAGGGGAATTAAACAAAAGTTTTCCCAGGCCAGTGATTTCGCAGAACATCCGCCGTCAGATGAATTAACTCTAATTTCCCAGACCAAGTCATAGAGGAATTAAACAAAAGTTTTCCCAGGCCAGTGATTTCGCAGAACACCTGCCGTCAGAGGAATTAACTCTAATTTCCAGACCTTAGTGATTCGAAGCATCTAATACAGAGCTGTGTCCAATCGAAATCTGCGCAAGGAGATTGTGTATTCCCAACAATTTGGGGTAAGTTGTTAAACATTTATTTTACAAATGTGAAATTTGACATGTTTCTTGCTTAGTGGTTATAAATGATGCTGGCAACCTCAACATATGAAAAGAGTATATTCATGAACCACTACAGCAAGTGCTGGTGATTGTTTCTTGCTAGTCGTGCGGGAAAACCCGATAGCAGAGGTGACCCCAGACTCCGGCTGGAGCAGTGATAAGTGATGGCTACATCATATGTGCCTCAAGTGTAGCATATCATTTTGTGAGATTTATGTAACTTGTTAATGTAAATTCAGGCACAAATCATTATTCACGCTGTCCAGACACATTTCCCAGTTAATACACAGAAGAATATTTCTGAATTTTAATCATATTCATTGAGCTACGTTATGTTCTCAAAAATTTAATTCTTCTGAGAGATTAACATTGGTGGGTGGACAACGGAAGTGTGAGCCTGTCAGAGTGCTTTAAACAAATGTACTTAGCAGAGGCATTTGTTTCCTATTTTGTCCAATAGTTTGTGGAACGAAGCTTATAAGACCGTTCGAGGACGAAGAGGCAAGACAGGCGTTTCTACGCCCTTAGTTGTGAGAGCAGGGAATCAACACTGATCACCTACATAAGACGAATGAGGCGAAGAAGTGCCCGCTTCACCAGAAAGGTGACGATACTACGGCGGCAGAACTCGCGTAGACAAGCTAAGTGCTTATTAACAGGCGAAAGCAGCGGACATTGATAAAAACCCTCTATTTAATCTGATTTGATTCCAATATAAAATTTTCCATATTTATTTTAACTGTTAAAGACTACTTCATTATTACAATTGTTACATGTTGTTTTAAAACTAAACAATCATAGTCGCTCCAGTTTTTTATATGTATGAAAGCAAACGTATGAGACAGAATATTTAATATATATAGCTATACCTAGACATATATTTACCTCTAAACAGAGCTATACCATTAATTATAAGAGGAAATTCGCTGAATTAACTCAGCTGGGGGCTTGAACGGGCTAAAACCATTGCTGAAATCCTTCATAAACCCGACGGACAGATATAAGTTAACCATTGCTCAGCGCTATGCCGCATGGTTCTTGACCTCTGAATTATCTTGTGAATACTCCCTTCGGATAGAAGCGCCATACACTTCTATCTACATCTCTGCCTAGAGTAATCTTGTGCGAAGGTAAACACCTTTGACGACCCATTTAGATACTCTTGAGTGTTGGCCACTGTTGTACCACTACTGCAAAGCAGGGGAGGCAATCCGTGACAATATACGAGCGCTTCCTTCTCCTCCTGCCTGTATCATTTCAGCTGTTATTTCATCACAACCAGGAGATTTTCCACTTTTCAAGTGTTTGATTGCGTTCCGGACTTCTTCTATGGTAGGTCTGGTTCCCGTTCCGCTACATTCATGTTGTTGTTATTTGCCGCTTTGTTTATTTCTTTGTATAAAGAAATATGGTGTTAGGCCCATATTTTCTTCACCATCGGCACATTAGGGGTGATGTGGTCAGCATCACGCCGGCCGCCTTAACCTTCCCAGAGTTGCTCTGGTACCCAATTCATGAGGCTGGGTCGACCCCGGAGCCATTTGCGATCTTAAAAATCCCACCTCAACTGGGGATTGAACCATGGACCACTGAGCTGGGAAGACAGTGCACTAACCACTGCGCTAACGCGGCTCCAGCAGTGGGCTTAAAAAAGAGGATCTGTATTACCTTAACGTGTCAGGCAAATAGACAAAGATATCTGCGGGCAGACGTAATGAGTGCAGACGTAGTGAGTGCAGACGTAATGAGTGCAGACGAAATGAGTGCAGTCGGACATACCGTTAGGCTTTATTATCGCTGTTGTTGTTGTTTAATTATGGCTGCTGAGATTGCCGCATTTGCAGCCAATGCCAAGTTGAAGACTCATTGTTTTATCTACATAGTAAATCTAGGCTATTCCTGTGGCTTTTCTGCCAATCTGAAACGTCTTGAGTTGGAGTCATGAGCTCGTCTTCTGTCCTGGATATTCTACTCTGGCTTGGCAAGGATTCTTACATCGCATTTAAAGTTAAGAGGGGGGAGAGATGATATACTGTGCATTCACCGCCATCTATGGGTGCTCTCCAAATATGCAGCTAAAATACTGTGCCCTGGTTCTGGGCTCTCCCAAGGGATAGCCATGTCCTGCGCTGCGCCACTAGCCAAAGGGTATTTAAGGAATGAAGAAGAAATATGCACATTTATAAGAAAGTATCCTGTAATATATATAGATATATTCCATCTTCAATTATTTCTCCGTGTATTCTTTTGTCTTTCTAACTTCGTGTACCTTAGGCATTCCAAAAAAGGACAGCCTCGTAATGCTATCAACAGGTTTTGTAATTGTGTGTGGAAATCATCGCCAGCATCTTCTCTCATGTTCCACTGGCACTTGTGTGGTTCTTGTCGTCAGTTTAATAACAGTGACACTGTTGCACCATTTCAGTCCGTTATTTTCGCAAGCACCCATGTATAAAAGTTATTTATTTTTTGTTTTATAAAAATCACCTGCGCAAAAACAAATTGGTTTGCATGATGGTGCCTGGGTAAAATATCATAAAACTGCCTGGTTGTCACAGATAGAAAATGTTAATATACAGCAGATATATAATTAATACCAGCGACTCGCAACATAATATGGAGATAAGTCTCATTAGACAATACAGGCGTAAATAAGTGACGAGAAAGTCATTGGTCAATTTCGAGAATTTATACTGAATAAACATGTCATGAAGTTCATATCAAGAGATAAAATGTTAAGGCAATACACTATCATTTCGTAATAGAACAGTCGTCGGAAAAATTCAAATGCGGCCTTTGTTCCACTCTCGCAAGAAGACCTGGCTGGTGATTAGCAAACAACTCACGCACAGTCAAAACTAGATAAAGAACATTTAGGTTCACGTACCTCAGTAGGACTTCCTATGCAGCAACCTCATGATAAATAACCATTCTGTTTGAGACAAGTCTTACCAACCACTCAGCCACTAAGTGCGAGATGAGACATATAAACGTGAGGAAGCACAATTTTCCGAATAGCCTTTTCCCTGCACTGTACACTGCGCAGTGTCAACTTATTCAAATACGTTTTTAAACCCCGTACTGTATTAACCAATCATCGCGTTTCTTTATCTCTTGTGACCAAATATAGGTCACGCAGACACACACAAAATACTATTCATAAAAGATGTGTTCACACTAGCTCCTGATGGCGATATCACTGAACTACTACTCACATCTCGAAAACAAACTCAAATTATACAGATAAGCTCCACCCGGAGCACAGGTTTGCGACACCCACAAAAAAACATACTGGGTAACATCTAAAAGCATCATGTGACAGCAAGAGTCATTAGTATTGCATGGACAAAGGTCAACAGTAGTATTAATATTTAGCTCTAGATCACCCTCACCTGTCAGCCGATCATTTTCCTTTCCGCTCCTAACGGAGCATGCAGCCTGCCACCACCGCAGCTGGTCCCCTTTCAAGAAGCCTGCACCAAGCATACTCATACTTTTACATCTGTGGTTTATGCATTGAGGCATATCTGGAGTCATCCTTATATGACCACCAGCTAAGCACAATGCTATAGTATTTACTGGGAGATGGAAGTAGACTTACCTGGGCTAGGAGCATATCCAGAGAGTATCAGAAAATCGCGCAGACGGCCAGATATAGTACTGCATTCCTCATCATCGCACCAGATTATAATGATTGAGCTGACCGTGCCATTTGAATCCAGATTGGACAAGCAACACTCGTTCAAGATAGCCAAGTATAATGATCTGGCCGCGGACTTGAGACGCGATGGGTTGACTGCAAGGATCATGGCTGTTGAGGTGTGTGCAAGAGGTCTTGCGGCCGCTTCAGTGTATAATCTACTGCACCTGTTGGGGTTGAGGGGACAGTCAAGAACAAGGGCACTTAAGAGGCTCAGCGAAACTGCGGAAAAGGCATCGTGCTGGCTGTGGAACAACCGCAACGGGCTATGGAACTCGAGACAGTAATTTGTTTTCAACATAGGGGTTACTTTCACATTTGCCTCCAGCTAGCAGAAAATAGGAGTGAATTTGATAGCTGCAACCAAGCTGGAGTGGGTTCAATTCTCTGCACTAGACAACAGGAGGCTGATACTTTTTCTGATGATCAGATTGCCTCCTGTGAATCGCTCTGTATAGAGTTTCCTATCTTATCTTACAGAAGTGGAAGTGAACATCTGTCTGTGAGGCTAATTACACCCTCATTGACTCTTGAAATTACCCACACACTTCCAGGGATTCCCCCCTGTGGTGAAACATGTTGAGAACCCAGCATTGCACACTAAGCTTGGAGGAGTCACGTACGCCCCAGATGTAACTGTGGCTGTTACAAGATTGGCTGTATGCAAGCAGGATCTCACTGTGTACCCATGATAGGCAAGGGGAGCTGATAAGTGACTTTGTGTAGGACATGACAATTCCTTGGGAGAGCCCAGAACCAGAACACAGTATTTTCGCTCTGCATATTTGGAGAACCCCCTTGGATGGCTCGATGCACAGTTTGTGGTAAACTGTGCATCCAGCCATCTACGTCTTCCTCCTAGCTTGGAACCAGATGTGACGATCCTTTAAATGCAAGCCAAGCTGGAGAAACTGAAGCTCATGACATATCTCAACACGTTTCGGAATGGCAGAAAAGCCACAGGAAAAGCCTAGATCTACAGTGTAGATAATACCAAGAAGTCTTCAACTTGGTATTGGCTGCTAAAGATCGAGAAGCTCAGCAGCCCTAGTTAAACAACATCAACAACAACATCAACAACAACAACAACAACAGTGGTTTCTGTGACAATTTGTTTTACATGATGCGATTGTCAGTTCCATGCAAAATTTCATATTAGTCGCCTTGTACAACATGTCTGAGGACGCAGTGGTCATATTCTGGCTTGGTCTCATTAGAGACACCCGGGTACTATACGGGCCCCCATTTATAAGATTTTCTTCCTAGTGTATGTTTGGTCTCCCTCTAAATCTCTTTCCCTGAGGATTTCAGAAAAGAGGCTGCCTTGTTATTGTTAATCAGAATCGACGTCATTGCACTCCGGGCAAACCCATGGGTGCTCAGTCTCCCGCAGAAAATGTCGAAGGGTATGAATGCTAATTCTTCCTGTTGCGTTTATAATTTCCACATTGGTGATACCACTAGACAACAAGATTTTTTATATTTGACATGCGACCTAATATAAATGACGGACCTTGTGCCTAGGTTGAATGGAGCACGCCTCGCCAAAACGAGGCAAAAACTCCCATTAAAAAAAAAATTCGTGATCTTGACACCATTTTTATCCTTCTATTTTACGCAAATAGATAGATAGATAGATAGATAGATAGATAGATAGATAGATAGATAGATAGATAGATAGATAGATAGATAGATAGATAGATAGATAGATAGATAGATAGATAGATAGATAGATAGATAGATAGATAGATAGATAGATAGATAGATAGATAGATAGATAGATAGATAGATAGACAGATAGATAGAACGAACGAACGAACTTTATTTTCAAAGGGTTGAGAATTGGGCACGCAGGCCCGTCTGACATTCTGCCCTTCCTTTCTCTCACCTTTCATACTGAATTCATTTATTCCCATATGCATTTTACATATCAATGTCAAGGAATTCAACGTTGCAAAGTAAAATAAAATAGCACACTCATATTAACATTAACTACTTATAAACATGACATAAAATATGTAGAAAAGTACAAACATCGTCATTAGAACCTACAATTGATATTATAAGAAAAGATAATCTGATTAGGGGGGCATGTAATCAAAACTAATAAAGTATTCGAAAAGTCTACGATTGTATGAATAGGGACTGAAAGAGAGTAGATAGATAGATAGATAGATAGATAGATAGATAGATAGATAGATAGATAGATAGATAGATAGATAGATAGATAGATAGATAGATAGATAGATAGATAGATAGATAGATAGATAGATAGATAGATAGATAGATAGATAGATAGATAGATTAGATAGATAGATAGATAGATAGATAGATAGATAGATAGATAGATAGATAGATAGATAGATAGATAGATAGATAGATAGATAGATAGATAGATAGATAGATAGATAGATAGATAGATAGATTCTACAAGTCTTGCAGAAATTATGTGAGGACAGCAAACCATAAGTCAGAAGAGATCAGGACCACCACTAGTGTAAGACAAGGTGATATCCTGTCACCTTATCTTTTCATACTCCTCATGGACGATGTCATCAAGGCATGTAAGGAGAGAACAAGAAAGTATTCAGTGGGGTACTGGAAGATGAGACAGGTCTGCATTTCAGAGCTGGCATTTGCTGATGATGTTGCCCTGATTGCTAAATCAGAGGCACATCTCCAATCCAATCTGCAAGTCTGGAAGGAAGAGCTGGAGAAGAGAGGGATGGTCATAAGCAGCTCTAAAACAAAATCCATGGTGATATCACGAGAAGAAAGAAGACATCAGATTAAGCTGGGAGAACAGGTCCTGGAGCAGGTACCACTTTAAATACCTCGGAGCTATTATAGACCGAAAGGGAGGCATCAATGAAGAGTTGGCCACTCGAAAAGCAGCAGCTGGGAGACTTTTTCAGGCCATAAATCGAGGATTCCTCAGCAAGAGAGAGGTTGGTAAGAAAACGAAGATGGCTGTATACCGCTGCACCTATGTCCCTGTCTTGACATATGGATGCGAGTCATGGGCAATGACTACAACCCACAAAAGCCAGATCCAAACCTCAGAAATGAGGTATCTGAGGAAGATGGTTGAAGTAACAAGAAGAGACATGGTTCGCAACCAGACGATACGTCAAGGCCTAAAATCCCACCCCCTGCAGACCCAAGTAGAACAGTCCCAACTAAGATGGTCTGTCCATGTCTGCAGAATGGGAGAAGATCGGCTACCACGACAAGCATGGGAAACAAAGAGCCAGGGATCCAGACCCCAGGACGACTCAGAGTCCGCTGGGAGGACAACATTAGACAATCTTTGAAGGACCGAGGACTAGAATGGAACCAGGCCAGGAGCAAGACAGCCGATAGGATAGTCTGGCGCTCTATCTTCAAAACCTCTACACCTCACGGTAGAAGGGGAACCACTAAGTAAGTAAGTAAGATAGATAGATAGATAGATAGATAGATAGATAGATAGATAGATAGATAGATAGATAGATAGATAGATAGATAGATAGATAGATAGATAGATAGATAGATAGATAGATAGATAGATAGATAGATAGATAGAGGTGCCTAGTTGGTAGGGAAGATAGTGTGATTCGCTTCTGTAACTAGGCGGTGGTGCCGGTCGGAAGGTCCAGGGTTCGATACTCCGGTTGTCACTCCCATCTGTTTTCTACTTCTTTATTTCTCCCTAGTGCCTGAAACATACCTTTATGTGTGTAAGATGTATTTATTTTACGCAAGCACTTAGTTATGAAATTATGTATCTTCCATGTTGTCCTTTTTCTTGTCATCATATTTCAGAGTCAGACAATAAGACTGGCGTGAGAATTAAGTTGTTGATTATTATTTTTTGTTTTAGGCATATTTCTTGTTATTTCAATATATTTCCCAAATGCAACGAAAGCTCCACTTGCCTTTTGTATTTTAGTGTTGACATCATTACCTGTTCCTTCCACTTTATGTGCATATATAGGACATTTTACAGAGTATATAAACGGTCCTTACAGTACATGTATGCATATTATTAGTGTTTTTTTGTTGTTTCTTTCCATTATACAGTGTAATCAAACTATTCATGAACACCGTCATTTGAATGCTTTTCTTTGTTGATTGTAACTATTTTCGGGAGAGTATATATAATGGAAACAATACAAATTTTCAACACGGTTGCATTCCTCAGCTGTGACCAACGTACACACGGCGAGAATTATGTTATTTTAGATTCAATTTAAAAGTTCTTTGATGACAACATTTCGTGTGAAAGTGCGTGGATTGTTTTCAAAGAGTGTTCCCTTATAATAAGTGGTTTTCTTTGTCGAGCGATATTAATTTCGTGAAAGAATTAAAAAAAAATAATAAAACCAAAGTATTTGTTTTATATAACACCCACGCCGCGCAAGATGCACACCGTGCGTTGCGCACTTTTTTTCTGGCGCGAGTTATTATTTTGAGTGAGACCGACGGACGTAACATAATAATAAATTCTTTAAGCACCAAACACGGCGCATAAGGCAGAAATCAGTGATCTGATACGTAATATACATCGGTAATTATGTTAGTTTGGGATATTGCTCTATAATAACACATTAACAATTTACAAAAACTAAACAACTTAGCAGCTGCTTCAAATCCCTTATCTAAAACGATTTCGCGAAATCAATCCCCGCTTTTAAGTACTGTATTGATTTTGTCATTAAACCGCTGTTAATACTGTGAAATCCAATATTATTTTTTTAACACAGTTTCACTTGTAAAATACAGCTGATATTTGGCCTGAAGGTAATCCTCGTTCTACGAGGTGACAATTTCTTATGTTGCAACTTTTTGCAATTTCTTATGTTGCAACTATATACTGTATATATATAGAGAGTTAGCTACCTACCTCCCTCTTATCTATCTATCTATCTATCTATCTATCTATCTATCTATCTATCTATCTATCTATCTATCTATCTATCTATCTATCTATCTATCTATCTATCTATCTATCTATCTATCTATCTATCTATCTATCTATCTATCTATCTATCTATCTATCTATCTATCTATCTATCTATCTATCTATCTATCTATCTATCTATCTGTCTATCTATTTATCTATCTATCTATCTATCTATCTATCTTTATTTATTTTAAAAACATACTTTAATTATGATGATTATTGCAAATGTTTGATGTTATGTTACTTTTATAATGATAAATGCCTTAATAATGCTTAAAGTAAATGTGAGGATGAAAGGATACAGTATACATGATGAGAGAGAGAGGAAGGGCAGAATGTCAGACGGGCCTGCGTGCCCAATTCTTAACCCTTTGAAAATAAAGTTCGTTCGTTCGTTCGTTCGTTCGTTCTATCTATCTATCTATCTATCTATCTATCTATCTATCTATCTATCTATCTATCTATCTATCTATCTACCTATCTATCTATCTATCTATCTATCTATCTATCTACCTACCTACCTACCTACCTATCTATCTATCTATCTATCTATCTATCTATCTATCTATCTATCTATCTATCTATCTATCTATCTATCTATTTATCTATCTATCTATCTAAAAACATGTTTGAACTGTATTTCTATTATTGTGCATGTTTATATCTGCCTGATTAACTATTTATTCAAACTTCCAGAAATGTCGTCTGGTAATGAAATTCCGTTCCAGCTTAATTTGTCACATATTGTCATAATTAAATAACGCGATGTATTTTCATTGCTTCTGTTCCACAGTGTTAACATTCTTATAAATAGACAAACCTTGAACAAAGCAATCGTTCCTTATCCTTACTCGTAGAAGCTTTTTGTACTGTGTGTAAAAACAAGGAACCGTATAGGTTTTCTAATGATCAGTGCCCATAACATACGCTCCAAATATCTGGCGTTTGTGGGACACAGCTAGCAGTATAAAAATATTCCGTTTTTCCCCCCTGAATATTTGCTGTTTTAAAGTGACGTAATATTGTCCGGGCTTGGGCGTAGCGCCTGTGAGGAGCGGTCACTGTTAGAATCTCTCCTAAAGGTTTAGAATGTCAAATGTTGGGGCGGTGGGTGACAATGTTTGCGACAGATCTGAAGGAGGAGGTGGGAGGGTGGAAGGACGGAAAAGACAGAGACCGGTAGATTGATAACGGCATAGGGGCCAGGCATATTGACTTCTTGATAATGCTATTTGTGAGGAAGCTTGGCGTAAGGAGCTTTTGTTAATCAAGATATGACGCTAACGTGGGCTGCGGCCAGTCACACAGAGTGGGTGAAGCTTGGTGACTAAAAACTGTCTGTCAAACAGTGGTTCTCAATTTTCTAAGACTGAAGGATCCCTTGACATCATTATCATCATTTGCCCCTCTGTTCCTAATAAAACAACAGAGCTGGTCCCCTTGCAGGAAGCCTGCATCAATGCATTCATGGGCTTTTGCACCGACAGACTTCTGAAGCAATTAATTTTTTTCCTGATGAGGTTGCCAGACTCATGCACAACCTCATATTAATCACATCTTACGACATGCCTGAGGACGAAGTATTCCTATTCTTTCTTCATCCCTTAAGAAATCTGAGAGAACTAGACAGGCATGCCTTTACAAATACAAGTGTGACGAAATTCTCGTCTAAATTCTTTGTTCTCTTTTTTTTTCTTTCCCATTCCTTACTCGACCCTTCTTTCTAAGTGCCCATTCTTTCATTATTTGTTGTTTCATCAATCGACGTTATCTTGTCCTATCTTGAAACCAACCCCGGTTAACCCGACCGTTTGATCTGTTTGTGGCCTGTCGACTTGTTTTGTTAAATCGTCAGAATCATTGTGTAGCCAGACGGATTAAGTGGTTCTTCCATGCACTAGATTACATAAAACTTCCAGCTAGACTAATTGATTGATTATACACTTGTGAAATGCGTCTGATAGTTTAAACCAACCGGCGAGTGGTTACAGAAACCTATGGGATGAATCTGATATTTGGACCACAGATTGAATTTTCAGATAAGGTGTTAGTTCGCAAACATGACTTGGACAAATATCTGGCCCATTTTCAAGTTATGTCTAGACACCACCAACAGGAAAGGCTGGGAAAAACTGGGATATCGAAAGATAACAATCTTGACAAACTGATAATCGTTTCCGTCCAGACTTTGTTATAATAAACAACTACGAGAAAGTGACACTTTGGTAGAGATTGGCCAGATGTAATAAGTAGGATAGATTGGTGATTTAGTGATTTTGGTAAACATGACAAGTAACACGGAAGTGGCAAGACCTTATATGGTCATGCAGTATGAAAATAACATGTAAGGGGAATATCTTTTGTGCCATGTAGTAATGCTCAACATGAGGGTGGGGGAAACCCCTACCAAAATCAGACGCCAACTCGTGGTTGGTTTAGGATTGGAATGCTAAACTAAACTACTTCTGATTGGATCTTTATCCAACGGAACTTGACGGAGAGATATGTGCGAGGGAGCAAAAATTTCGCTAATAACCTAGTGTATTATAAGACTGCTTCACTGCCTACTACTTTTGTCAAGGAAAATTCATTGACAGCCAGAGAGACGTAATAATTAGGACCCCATTATATGACAGGCCAGGGAACTGGAAGTGAATTCTAAAATTAGAAAGGAGTAACTCCAGTCGTCACTTTGCGCCTCAAGTTCTACGATCCTACTTCATGTGCATCCAGTTAGACACCTAACTCACCTAAAGATCTATGGCATCTTAAAATAGCTGGCTGCCATATAACGACCGTTTTCTGTGCAAAAAGTCTGTAATTCGCCCCATATCGGGGTAAATTGTAGTATGTGAAATTTATCTTATGATATTTTGCATTTGACATATATAAATAGGGGGAGTCGCGGTAGCATAGTGGTTAGTGCACAGGCTTCCTTGCTCAGTGGTCCATGGTTCGATCCCCAGATGAGGTGGGATTTTTTAGGCCACAAACGGCTCCTGTGTCGACCCAGACCAATTGGGTTCCAGAGCAACTTTTGGGAAGGTTAAGGCGGCCGGCGTGATGCTGATCACATCACCCCTAGTGTGCCGATGGTCAAGAAAATATGGGCCTAACACCATATTCCCAATATGCCTCAATGGGCGTGTAACGGGATCCTTTCCTGTTCCTTTTATATATAAATGGCTTGTTGATGTACAGTTGCACAAGGGGCTGGCAACCACATCATGTACAATAATGTGCAATAGAGAATGCAGTCAGCGACCCATAGCTAGACTGCTTGCGTCAGGGTCAGCGAACCAGAGCTGACCAAGACCCTACTCCACCTCCAAGTGGTGGTCCTGGAAACAGGCTGCATCACTGCAATCTGGCTGAAAGAGTAGGGGTCGAAGTGGGAAGGCAAACCCGGTCCCTAAAATGCCATGCTGAAGTCGGATGTGTCGGCCGAAAGGTGCAGATATCGCAGCTTCGCTGTAAACGGACACAACGCAACCAACGTCCTTTTCAGGACGAACGAGGAAGAAGAAGAAAGATGTACAATAATTAACCTCATGAACCATCTCTGCAAGAGTTGGTGACAGCTTTGTGCGGATTTCCTCACAAGGAACCAATAGCGGAGGCCGCCTAGGGCTGCAGATGCAACATGGCGTGGA
Source organism: Oreohelix idahoensis (assembly GCA_024509875.1). Lineage (NCBI taxonomy): Eukaryota > Metazoa > Mollusca > Gastropoda > Stylommatophora > Oreohelicidae > Oreohelix > Oreohelix idahoensis. The sequence goes on from JAMPIV010004656.1 coordinate 79,084, forward strand.
TTATAACATGGTATATATATATATATATATATATATATATATATATATATATATATATATATATATATATATATATATATATATATATATATATATATATATATAAGTAAGTTTTACATGTATCTTTATGTATGTATAGAATGTTTCAACTGTCTTCTTCCGGTATCCAAAAGCACTTTAATCCCACTTCAATGGGTTCAAGTTTAATGCCCAGGGATAGGGGCATAATTCTGAGGATGCTGAAATGGTGGATGGAAGAGGAGGTCGCCTGATGTTCACATTAGGAGACCTGATACTTTAAAATAGCTATTAGTTTCCTGTTAGTTTGCAGTACAAGTTGCCAGCAGTCGACGCTAGACGCCTACATCAGACGGGCGTGAAGACGCTAGACTTCGCAGCCTATGTAGCTACCCCAGCCTTGCTGCAATGACGTGCTGCTGCAACTGTATTTGAAGAGGTGGAACAGTCAAAGGCATCTCTGGGAACCAGCAGTGACTGAACCCGAAATCATCGACAAATGATAGTCAACACCTGGCCAGATAAATACAAAAGTACTAGCACAGTGTACGAACTATGTAAATTTCACCCAAATTAACCCGTGATGATAAAAGTTAATTGTTTGTTTCACTTTGTCACGAAATGGCTTAATTAAGAGTCTGTCTGAGTAAAGAGACAAGACACCAGTTTTGAGGAAAGTCTGAGAAGATATATTAAGATGAGAATTAAAGGGACTGTGGAGGATGAGACTTATAGCTTCAAGGGTGAGAACCTAGATTGACTCTCCCTCGCCACTTGTGACTTGTTTTTATAGCTACTGTCCCACCACCTCTTGCTCCGAGGGAGATAAGGTTACACTAATTTATATCCACAGACACAACTGTACAGTTAAAGAATACAGGTACAGTATAGTGCAAGAGAAACTGATCCAGTGCACATTTTATAGTTTATTAAACAAACAAATCTTTACCACAGCGAAAAAACAACAATAACGTGCGAGTTCGCACAACCTGACAACAAGAACAAATCAATGAATGACACAATTGTCAAATTACCACGCTCTCTTCCACAACTACACGAAAACAACTAAGGTTAAAGAAATATACCGGGCGGGGGGTCTCTAAGTAAGAGCCACCACCACCTCAACACTACTATTACTAACTAAATACAGTGTGGAGTCCCACACACCACAAGACTACTCTCCACTAGTTTTCACTCTGTCCCGTTAAACCAGACAGAGGAAGACTTATTAACTAATCTGACTAAAATGTCTCAAAAGCACTCTAGGCGGTCCTGCACAACTAACTTGTACATCACTAAATCCTACTCCACTGAATTCTGCCGAACTAACTTAGAGGCTCCTCTCTAAGTATTCTCTATCTAACTCTACAGTTCCTGGGGAAAAACTTACTCCACTCTCTCCCCTCTCCTTCAGTTCAGTGCCTTCCTGACGCTATCGTCTTCGTCTGAGGTTCAGATGCGTTAGCCTTCGTCAGGTACCTCCTCCCGTTAGCATTTAGAGAGGTATGATCTCCCTCTCTCCTCTCCAGAATAACTGATGAAGGGGCCCTTGGTGACTATATATATATTTGCCTCTGGCTGTAGATCTAGCAATGATGATGGCACTCAACTCTTCACACAACGACGATTTAAACCGCTTCGGGTTTTGGCCTACTGCTTTATTGTGGCAGTATGTAAACAATACCAGGCAACGTAGCTTGTTCTGCATTGGGCCGTAAGAGCTAAGAGCTCCAATTTCTAGGCAATTCCACGCTGAGGTATATGTTTCCTCACGTCAGGAGAATTCCTAATGCCTCTCCGTCGGGCAGACGTAACTAGGGGCGCCCGTTACTTTGCGTGTACCCAGTTTCAATAACAATGATGTCTCTTGTCTCTCTCCAAGAAGGCAAAGTCCGTTGCAGGCTTAGGATTACCTACAATGCCGTGAATCGCTGTAAAACGAAATACCAACTTATATACACCAATTCACAAAATACATAATTCAAACACATTAACAACCAAAAATTTACCTACACCCCGCTAAAAACTCCCCTAAAAACAAGCTCTCATGCTCTATCCTATTTCTGCCCTCGGGTAAGACTTAACAGCTCACCCCTACCCCTCTATTTCACCGACAACAGCTTGTCTCTTATGCTTAACACAGAAGCGGGCTGACGTGATTGCTTCTGAGGCCAATTCGTGACCTAGGCAGCTACGCGTCACAACCCCGCTTCGCTAAATCCCGATAAAATAACTTTTACTAAATAAATTCCCAGCACTATTCTTATATTAAAGGCAGCCTACTGAAGGTTATCAAAATAGCACAAATATTTACACACAACTTCATACACCATATTATAATACTAAACACGTTGTTGTTGTTGTTGTTTTGAAGAGGTGATGGGTGGAGAGCGGGCACTTAACAGCTGCCCGTTATTGCCTCTTCTCGTTCCATCTTGGTCTACCCTGTTCAACCTGAAAATTAATTATAATTGGGGTATTTAGTGTCATTTTATTTACTAATTTTGTATTAAATTTAAATAACTATTGTCTTTTGCAGTTGCTGGTTTTAATTTATATTAGTATTTTTCATTTTATTTTCTCTTTTGTATTGTTTATAATACTAAACACCTTTCACCAACTAACCTAAATACCAATGGCCACTTTAGCGAAACAATCCCGAGTTCATACAATATTATCTCCAAAGTTATCATAACAAAGGCTGGTAATATACTACACAGTACTACACCAGCCGTAGGTCCTAAATTCATATCGAGATATATCAAATAATAATACCACCAAACTTTTTACACAGAACTACACTGGCTATACTTCGCATGATTACCACTGAAACTTACAATACACTGGCAGAAGTCAGGTAATTGATGGCAAACTACCGACTAAAAATAAAATTAAATCCCAGAAGAAAGCTTGCTCTGACTTGCTAAAATCCTTTAGCTAAAATTCCTACACAACTTATTTAGTCTACGTACATACCCAGACTTTCAGAATATCCACTAACCGGGCAGACTGAGTTTATGTCTGACACTGTTCACGGCAATAATAATCCAGGACTTGTGAGCCCCGACTAATAAGTTGGCCCTGTATACATAGTGCCAATTTTTTGATGGAAGGCAGACGCGGTGAATCATAGCTCTAGAATTATCTCCCAAAACCCGCATCTACCCCACATTGACGTAATCTATTGACTGCTACATAAATTAGAATTTGAACCCAATCGTCAGAGCTTCCCGTTAACCATCATAACATTATCTTAACATCTGACGAATCGTTAACCAAGCGACGAAGAGTTATTTCCCCTGCTGGAACGGGGGGATCAAAGAAAATAAATTCCCCACGAAGCGCGCTGCCCCGCTAAAAAATGTACGCAATGTTACGTAAACATATCTGACCGTCTATCAACAAGAATGACTCACTAGCCCACGCTACCACACGGGTAGGGGTTCACTCCATCCCCGAAAGAAACGGGTTGGTGGGGTTGATCCTACAATTATTAGAACCCTGACAAGAAATGAAAACATCTAACAAACTGAAAACCTGATAAAACAGAAGAGAAAAGGAACAACTATATAATAACCAAAAAGAATGGGCGGTTTGAAAATAAAATTTAACAGTCACTTTGCCACACTTACTTACTTAGTCGTTCCCCTTCTACCGTGAGGTGTAGAGGTTTGGAAGAGAGAGCGCCAGACTATCCTATCGGCTGTCTTCCTCCTGGCCTGGTTCCATTCTAGTCCTCGGTCCTTCAAAGATTGTCTAATGTTGTCCTCCCAGCGGACTCTGGGTCGTCCTCGGGGTCTGGATCCTTGGCTCCTTGTTTCCCACGGCTGTCGTGGTATCCGATCTTCTCCCATTCTGCAGACATGGCCAAACCATCTTAATTGGGACATTTCTACTTGGGTCTGCAGGGGTAGGATTTAAGGCCTTGACGTATCGTCTGGTTGCGTACCATGTCTCTTCTTGTTACTTCAACCACCTTCCTCAGATACCTCATTTCTGAGGTTTGGATTTGGCTTTTATGGGTTGTAGTCATTGCCCATGACTCACATCCATATGTCAAGACTGGGACATAGGTGGAGCGGTATACAGCCATCTTCGTTTTCTTACCAACCTCTCCCTTGCTGAGGAATCCTCGTTTTATGGCCTGAAAAAGTCTCCCATCTGCTGCTTTTCGAGTGGCTAACTCTTCTTTGATGCCTCCCTTTCGATCTATAATAGCTCCGAGGTATTTAAAGTGGTCGACCTGCTCCAGGACCTGTTCTCCTAGCTTAATCTGATGTCTTCTTTCTTCTCGTGATCACTTTGCCACACAACTTGTCAAAATACTTTTTTTAAGTTACCTTATTAAACCAATAACTTATTATTAAACCTGTTTATATGTAAATCTATAGTTGAATTAATCATTATTGAGTGAATTTGCACCGGTATGACTCAGTTTTTAAAAAGTACATAACCAAACTGAGCTGGTAAATTAATATTTTGCTGAGTCATCTGCAGCTGGGGGCTCAGAAAATACGAATCAATAACTTTCCTCACAGCAGTGGCGTAGAATAATAAGTTCATAATGGCATAGATGACCTCAGTTGTTATGCTTGCAATTCCGTAAAATTACTGAGAGGCTCCCTAAAATAGAAGCATCATTCTTCAATTTACATATCTGCCAAGAGTAATCTTGAGCAAATGTTGATACCTTTTAAAACCCGCATCCTTTTACTCGGAGTTTGACCCTTAGTGGACCACTACTGCTAAGCAGGGGAGACAATCTCGCCACATCAAGTAATACCACTGACCACCACGCCAGCATTAAATAGGTAAAAGTACCTGTCCAACAGCAGAAACTACTGCAGGGAAGTGAAGAGATAAGGCTTCGTCATACTAGGTCCAGCTTTTTATGAGGTAGGGTAACTAGTTCTCTTCATCGCTGCCTTTGCCTTCTCCAACTCAAGACACAGTCATGTACCCTTTTACAGGTGGGTAGATTGGAGATATATCACAAAATAGTTAACCGTTACAGATGCATAGACGGAGATGTGTACTTGTAAATATACACTTTTGCTTAGTCGTTTCTTATGGGTTCAGTGATTCTATTTTAAAAATCCAACTTAGATATCACAGCCTTAATACAAGCTCTGGCTGAGAAAACCCTTACTGGAGCAATGAAATTCCCCCCCCCCTCCCTCTTAAATGAAATGAACAAGACAACAAAACTACAATCCATGATTGGCATAAGGAGGGTACAGAGCTCTGCAACAGGCAGAACAATTTTAAAGGCACAGAAACCACTCAGACTAAAAGGATATGATCCGGGTAGACTCAGAATAGCCGCTGTTGCACACAAATCACAAGAGCTTGCCCCCATGGTACCAGACCTTCCGTAGAGTCCCTAACGACAACGCAGCACGTTACCACCATGGAGGTGAACAAATTCCCAAGTTGACTGACAGTATACCAGTAGTGATGAGGAAAAAAAGGTAGTCAAACAGGTGCAGAGAGGAAACATATAGTTATGAAATATATAAGAAAGGCGTACCTAACTACTGAATGTGTCCACATATGTAAAAATGAAACAGCAATAACAGATACCAAAAAAAGGGTATTGAGTCGCACATATAAAATTGAAATAGAGCTGGGAAATCTATATCTCAGTGGCCACTGGAAAATTCTCTAACAACTTTAACGCTGAGGCAGAAGCACTATAACAGCTAGAGTAGCCATTGTTAAAAAAAAAAGAAGGTTTATGCTAGAGACGAGATAGCGTTCCTCACAGATTTCCCATCTATCATTATAGTGATTGAAGAAACCATAAAACACCAACCGCCTATCAGAAGCGCTAGCGGAAGGTAATTATAAATTCAACGAAGCAAAAGTACAGTGGATTCCTGCCAACTATAAGGTATATGGAATTGAAAGTGTCCCTCCCACTACAAGATACATGAATATGAAAAGGCAGACTAACCAATGAAGGAGGAAGAAAAATACAATCTGAAGACAGCGCAATATGTGAAGACATTAAAGCAATAATACAAAATAGCTTCATCCAAAAATGACTTACCAATGAGAGATCAAGTGACAATTTCCAGTTTGAGAACCTTCGACGACGGGCGCTAATACCATCTGTTCAACAAATAAAAAAATCGGGCATACAGGAGTGTGTAATTGTGGGGAAGACAAACAAACAATAAAACATGTTCTCCAAAGCTGTCGGTTCCTACAGAGCAGCAGACTGACAGCACCAACCCATATGAGTGAGAAACTGTATGGCGACGAGAGAAGTCTGAGACAGACTGCTAAGTTTATGAAAGAAATAGATATGGTTACATGAACGCAAGCCAAGAAGAACAAGACATGCCAAAGAAGAAAGAATAGAGAAATAAAATAAGAGACACAGAACGAGAGAGAGAGAGAGAGAGAGAGAGAGAGAGAGAGAGAGAGAGAGAGAGAGAGAGAGAGAGAGAGAGAGAGAATGATATGTACTGAAACATGAGAGAGAGAATGAAAGAAAGTGAAGAAGGAAAGAAAGAAGGTGTATTTGAGTGGGAGCGGAGTAAAAGGAAGAGAAACACTAAGTATGAGAAGATGATGCACATCGAGGAAAAGATAATGACAAAGAATGAGAAAATGAGAGAGAAAGAAAGAGAGAGAGAGAATAAGGGATAGAGCGAGAGACAGAGGGAGAGAAAGAAAAGTAAGGGATAGAGAATCAAGGCACGAGAATAAGACTAGCATTTAAGCACCCCGGGTATCGACATACGAGCTAAAAGTTCAAAACTCACGACACGCAAATGGTTGATTTCAAAGCGATACCTTTAATATATGAGATAGTTTTAATACCTGAAACTGGGTAAAAAAGCGAGAAAGAGAGAGAGTGAGAGAGAGAGAGAGAGAGAGAGAGAGAGAGAGAGAGAGAGAGAAAGAGAGAGAGAGAGACAGACAGACAGACAGACAGAGTAAAGAATTGTGATTCGTGGCGTGAGTACAAGAAATACCAGATTTAAGCGACCCTTACATGGGACTTTTTTTTTTATCAGACGGTTTGTCTTCTATTGTGACAGTAAGGCCTACTACCCCAGCATTATCCGTGCCCAATGAAATAAGTTCATACATTTTAGTAGCACCAATCGAAACCATCGACGGTGGCAAGAACTCACACCACCTTCCAGCTAACTAAAATTTAAAAATCCTAAGGAGAGTTCCGGATAGAAGGCCTCGGCGAAGGTTGTGTCTGTACATGTGTGTTGAGAAGCCACGTTTGAGCGTTCTTGTCTATGCAGAACAACTTAGGCATTTCTAAGTTTTGATTCTTGAAGTTCTTCAAAATGAAGTTAGGTTGCGATAAAGTTTAATGCTATCATTCACAGAACAGAATAACGGCAGTCGCTATATTCTGAACTAGGAGAAAAGACTGAGTAAGATAGTAACTGAAGTAAGTACATCTCGATTTTCAGTCCCCAGCTAGAATTTATTTTGTTAGGGGAAGAAACCGAAGAACTGCGACAAATCAGTTGAAAGGTCAGAAGCTGGAGAAATATCAAATTTAGTTAAGAAAACAGAGGCTCAACTACGTTTACTGAACGTTATGGAGAAGGTCAAGGTAACCTAGGCCAGGAAGCCACACGGGATTTTTGTATCTCTCACGCTTATAGTGAGAGACGGAAAAATACTGATATATATATATAAACCACCTTCAAATGAAAGAAATTGATCTGGTACCAGCTGCATTTGATCATTATGTTTTATGTAAATAAACTATGTTATTTGACTCGGCTGAATTAAGCAGATTTTGTCAAGTTGAGTTCAAAGTTCCAGTTCTATTAATTAGTACACCACCATAGCACACAATAACACTTATCGAGAGACGAACGAACCTATTATACCTCTACAAGAATAAACATCTCTAGCGGACGGCTAGTAAACTAACTTGTCAGATAGTAAGAAGCAATACTTTAACTGCAAACTGTCACACAGTATTTATACAGACGTGACTCGATCATTAACGACTCACCCTTCTTCTTCTTCTTCCGTCCTTAGCCAACGACCGGCAAAGCAGTCAGTGGCCATTACGCCTAGTGGCGTCTTAAGGGCAACAGCGAATAGATTTTCTTTGCCGTTGTTCCCATCACGCCTAATGGCGTCTTTAGGGCAACGACAAATCAATCCGTTCGTTGGCGAACGACTCACCCACGGACACATAATCAGTCTTCTTCTCTTCTTCGTTCGTCCTGAAAAGGACGTTGGACATAATCAGTAAATAGCGCGGTCATACTATATCATATATACTTTTAATATCAGACAGAGTAAAATGAGAGAGAGAGAGAGAGAGAGAGAGAGAGAGAGAACAGTAAGAGTTAGAAAATCAAGGAGTGAGCGTTAGAATTACTAGCATTTAAGCGCTCAATGTATCGATATAATATTAACCCGCAAATACCCGTAAATATCCGCTAATGGTTGATGGGAAATGCCATACTTTTATTATCAAAAATTGAGTGAGAGATGGAGAGAGAGAGAGAGAGAGAGAGAGAGAGAGAGAGAGAGAGAGAGAGAGAGAGAGAGAGAGAGAGAGAGAGAGAGAGAGAGAGAGAGAGAGAGAGAGAATTAAGAAATCAGCATAAAAGACCAGATATTTTGGCCACGTGTATCGATATTTTGTTTAAAAGGTTAGGGACTCACGGAAACGCAAATACTCGTAAATACCCGGCTTATGGTTAATGTAAAAGGTCCGCTTTTAATGTCAGATACGGAACAATCTGACAATAATAGTTATACGTATGGAAAGGAGGAGAAACACCGAAATGAAAAAACGAAGAACAAGAAAGTATTAAGGAAAAGGAAAAGGAACCCGTTACACGCCCATTGAGGCATATTGGGAATATGGTGTTAGGCCCATATTATCTTGACCGTCGGCACACGAGGGGTGATGTGGTCGGCATCACGCCGGCCGCCTTAACCTTCCCAGAAGTTGCTCTGGTACCCATTTGGGGCTGGGTCGACCCAGGAGCTATTTGTGGCCTGAAAAATTCCCGCCTCATCTGGGGATCGAACCATAGACCACTGCGCTAGGAAGCCAGTGCACTAACCACTATGCTACCGCGTAATAAGAAAGTATTAGCAATAGCAATAAGTCGGAATAGAAGAAATAATATTTGAAAACGGAGAGCGGAGGCGTATGCTAGGAGTAGAAAGATAACGAGAACATAAGAAAAGACCGCTTGAAAGAGCAACTAAGGCTATGGAAAACTTACTTAGTCGTTCCTCTTTCTATCCTGGGGTGTTGTCACAGGTTCCCTCCCCTTGCTCTGCAGTGATGGTCCAACACTGGCTGAAACCTATAGTATCTAATGTGGGTCTTCAAAGGTGTCTACCTTCGCACAAGATTACTCTTGGCGGGGATGCAAATAGAAGGATGATAATGCCTCTTCCTTGAGAGAGTCTTCACAAGATATTTCAGAAGTCAAGAACAATGCTAAATGGGTTTTAGCAATATTAACTTTTAACCGCCCGCCGCCGTTTGTGAAGAAATATTATATAATTTAGCTAGTTCAAGCCCCAACCTGAATTAACAGTAAAGTTTTACTTATTAGCTCTATATAGATACATATTAAAGATACTGATTCATACGTGTGCACTTCTCTCTGTAATAACTGAATCAACTATGAATTTGTAAATCAACATATAAAAAATGTAATGATCAATTATTATTTAACAAAAGTAGAATCAAGAGAAAATAGTAGTTTAGTAAAAAGTAGGTGTCTTCATGGAAAAAATGTCGGCTTTATGAAGCTTAATTTTGAAAAATAAGAGTTCTTCTGTATTTGGCCTGCTAGAAATGGGACTTAGCTGTCAAAATGCTGAAGTGCTGATGCTGCTGTTCCATCAGTTCGTCTTCCGTGGCGAGGACACGTTTCCAGATTAGTTCAGGAGGCAACCTCTCCTGGTCAAGGCAGGTATCTCCACAACCCGTGGAACATAGGTTTCAATTGTCGATCATAAGCTCTTGAACCACAGAATAGTAGCACAACTGCTATCATAGAATCGTACCACAGATGGTCTCGTAGACTCGTACCACAAACGTTAGAGGAAATAAAAAGAATAAATACCTCTGCTAAGTCTTTGTTTTCTGATATTAATCAGACGCCTGTACCGCTGTCCCGTCCCCGATTCTTTTCTCTGAATTTTTAATGTCTATCATCGTACATCATATAATCAGGGGATATGATGAAAAATCACCATTCTTTTAGTTCATTTAATGGAAAAACTGTGACTGGACAGCGGTGAGTGCAATGGCTTGTGCATAGATGAACATATTTAAGTTGACATATAAACTCACAAAATTATAATATAAGAACTGTGCATTTGATGATGTAATCATCATCCACTCCCTGCTCCCTTCGGAGTCTGGGGTTACTCTGTGTTTGGTTCCCTGTGAGAACTAGCATGAAGCAATCACCAGCGCTTGCTGTGGTGGTTTATGAATATACTATTTTCATATGCTGAGGTTGCCAGCCTCGCACTGACTTGTATAACCACGAAGCAAGTACGAACCAGTCAAATTCAAATTGTAAAATATATGTTACAACTCACCCCAATTTAGGAAAAACAATCTCCACGCACACTTTGAATGGACACGGCAACTTGATTACATGCCCCGAACACGTCGTCTGTGGTACATTTTTTAATCTCTGTTATGACTGGTGTTCCAGATCCTAAGAATCCGTCTTTTCGTATTGATAAGGTGGAGCTTTCTTACTGACTAATTGTCGAAGATACTCAAGTACGTGTTTGTCCAGTTCTTTAATTCAGGATCTTGATCCTATTCGTTTCTGGCTCTCTCTGGAGTTGTTACTTTGACGTTTTGCGAAGCAGTGGTTTTTTAGCCTCAAAATTTGCTAGGTTATATTGTACCATTTTGTCCTCGTGTCCGCGTTGTGTTTCCGACAAAACTTCCAATAAGCATGAATGTATATTCCTTTCTCTCGTCTGATCCAATCCATGAGCAAGAATAGACGTAGGTAGGGGTTTTAGTTATTACTTTACCTCTCGTCGTAAGACATTCTAAGAATATCATATCAAAGAATGAAACTTAACCATAAATAGCCATGCCCCGTCTCTTTACTCTTATGCAGACTTGCGAACACATCTGCGAGCTCATCTTTCAAATATTGCATTGCCCATAATGTCTCCCTAATCGGGTTTCTCAGTAATTATCACTATGGAAGTCTAGACGGAAATGCTTATGCAATTTGCACCCGTACCTGAATCCGTTCACCAGCCGGATAATCGCTGACGTTCGCTGACCCCAGACTTTTTTTTTGGTCAGACAGACAGTCCGGTCTTCCTTTGTCATTTCAGTCAAAGTGTTGGAAAGTGTTAGCGATGAACCACGAATACAGGTGGTCACTCCTTCTCTCACCTGTACTCCGTCTGGGGCAGAAATGAGTTACGCAGCGTAACCATACACTCAACGTTCGTATAATTCCTGACTGTCTATTATCGATCATGTTTATACTCATGACGTCGTAATCTCTCAAGGTAATCTCTTCCAAGATGTATAATTATCTTCCTGACGAAATCGTCAGGAAATGATTACATCATTCACCTGGCCCAGCAAACACTGACAACACTTGGTCCGACAGAGACATCCCCAGCGATAAGATAATCGACTGTGGTTATCCCAAGGTTGTTATCACGGGTTACCTCCCCTTTTCTTTGCAGTAGTGGTCCAACAGTGGCCAAAACCTAGAGTAGCTAATGTGGATCTTCAAAGGTGTCTACTTTCGCACAAGATTACTCTTGGCAGAGATGCAGATAGAAAGATGATGATGCTTCTACATCGAAGGAGTGTCTACACGATATTTAAGAAATCGAGAACAATGCTGAATGGGTTTGAGCTCCTCGGCTTATTATTATTATTTCTCGTATTGGCTCTTTAGATGTAGATATAACTATATATATAAATATATATATATATATATTTATATATATATATATATATATATATATATATATATATATATATATATATATATATATATATATATATATATATATATATATAATATATATATATATATATATATATATATATATATATATATATATATATATATATATATATATATATATATATATATATATATATATATATATATATATATATATATATATATATATATATATATATATATATATATATATATATCTATATATATATATATATATATATATATATATATATATATATATATATATATATTAGAATACTTATTCACACGTGTGCACTTCTCTTTGTAATAATTAATTCAACTATGAATTTGTAAAAAACAACATATACAAATTTAATGATCAATTACTTTAACACTTGTAAATAAATAAGAACTGGTGATTAATAAAAAGTAAATCACATCATGGAATATATCGGCTTTCGTAAGCTTAATTTTAGGAAAGAAAGTTCTTTGTTTGGCCGGCTAAAAATGGGACTTGCCAAAATGCTAAAGTGCCGATGCTGCTGGTTCCGTAGATTCGTTTCCGTGGTGAGGGCACGTTTCGAGATCAGTCAGGAAGTAACCGGTCCTGGTTGTGACGGATTTATAGAAATGTCTGCCTCTTTTCTCCGAGTGGTCTGCGCTGTTTTCTTTCGAATTTTGTGTACGCCTAATTTTCTGTAATTTTTTATCTTAACAGCTTTATTCTCTCTCTGATTTTGTCAATCTCGTAGAACCAGCGAATGCCCAACCTCCTTGCACGTGCAAAGCGGCACATTGCAAAATAATCTTTTATGTAGATTCCTGGGGGAGGCGGCAAATATCTGTTTCTTTGAGAACTGAGTACCCCGGAACACAGGGAAACTTTCCCTACCTTTTATCTTGGGCGCTCTTCGTTTTCATCCGGAACTCAAGTCGCTCGCAGATACGGCCGAACCGGGTACCATTACGCCACTTTTTCGGCTAGGGGCAACCACAGAAGCTCTTGCGTGGTATTACGCTTTTGTCTCTTATTATCTTGAACGGTCTGCGAATGCGAACCGAACATCTGACATTTGTCTTAGTAAAATAGGACTGGTCTCTAACACTTGGCACCAGTTGCTCTGTCTAGGATTTTCCTGCCAATCTGTACGACGGTTGAGAACCGTTTTTGTAACTGTATTTGTGCGGTGATAATTCATTGATTTAGTAAGAACACCGTACTTTACTCATAGTTAATTTTGCGGGTGTTAGCTTATTTATACACACACACACATATATATAAATTCTTATCTCGGGTTATTTTAATTTCATCTTGGATATTTAATTCTTATAGACAAGTAATTTGTGTGGGCTCTGGAAGTAATAATTGTGTTAAGCGCGTTGCCAAGGGGGTAGGGGGTGGGGGGGGGGGGTGGGGGGTGGTTGGGGGAGGGGGTGTGGGGGGGGGGGGTGGGTAAGGGTGGGGGTGGGGGGGTGGGGGGGGGGGGGGGGGGGGGGGGGGGGGGGGGGTGGGGGTGTGGGGGGGGGGGGGGGGGGGGGGGGGGGGTGGGGGGTGGGGGGGAGGGGGGTGTGGGGGGGGGGGAAGGGGGGGGGGGGGGGGGGGGGGGGGGGGGGGGGGGGGGGGGGGGGGGGGGGGGGGGGGGGGGGGGGGGGGGGGGGGGTGGGGGGTTGAAAATGGAGGGGGGGGGGGGGGGGGGGGGGGGGTTGGGGGGGGGCGGAGAGGGGGGGGGGGGGAAGGGGGGGGGGGGGTGGGGGGGGGGGAGTGGGGGGCGGGGGGTGTGTGAGGGGGGCTGGGGTTGGGGGGGTGGGTTTTTCGGGGGGGGAGACTGGGGGGGGAGGGGGGGGGACTGGGGGGGGGCGTGGGTAGTGGGGTGGGGGGGGGGGGGGAGAAGGCTTGGGAGGGGGGGGTTTAAAAGGTTTGGGGAGTAAAGGCAGGGGGGGGGGGGGGTGACCTGAGGGGGGGGGGGGGCGATGTAGTTGTGCACAGTTGATTGATTAAGAGTTGTGGATTATAGATAGGGAGGGAGATAATGTGTGGGGGAAGTCAGCTACGATGGAGTGAGTCTATGCGAGATTGTTTCTGATTATTGGTCATTAATGGTGGGATCAGTGAGGGACAAGAGTATTAACATTATCTTGATTGTTCGGGGTGATCACACATAAGGAGGTGTCTCTAAGACAATAACTGGGAGAGTGTTGTATCAGAGGGAGGGAGGTGCAATCCATCCAGCAAGGACGAATTCTGCAGTGGGGAGGAAAGATTGTAATTGGGGGTGGAGGTTGGCGAGTTTAAAAAGAGACAAAGTGACTACAACAAGTAGATAAGGAATTTTTAATTTAGCGAAACTTGTGGTATTGTAGTGGTGGTGTATGGTGGGAACAAAAGGCGGTCTATGGAGAGCGAGTATACATGTGTGTAGAAGATTATGTCGAATTTAGAGTGTTGGGAGAGAACAAGGGATTGAACACACATGTATGTGATCGGATACGAGGTACTGTAGTAGGTGTGTGGTGTGGCACTGATAGGTGTGGGGACAAAGTCGGAGCGGGTGACGTACGCGGACCACGTGAGTGCGTGGCGAGTGGAGGGAGGAACAGTCACGGGTGGGTGAGTAGTAACTAGGCGTATGATCTATTGGCATTGTGGAGGATCTAGTGCCTAGAATAGGGAAGTAGATATCAATGTGGTGGTATGATGGGGGGTACGCATTTCGATAAACAGAGATGTAAGAGGTATGCACATGAGTGTTGTGGTGTGTCACAATGACAAACAATACTACACTCTGGTGGATAGGATGTGTGAAATCGCGGTAAGTGGATATGGTATTGACGGAGTGTAGATCACTGAGTATGCATAAAGAAAGTGGTTACTGAGGGCAAAGTTGACGGGTGTGTAGAGAGTATTATAAAACATGACGTCTTAGATAGTTTACAGAGTAGGTATGACATTGAAATGAGGAGACGTCACAGGGAGGATAGAGGGGAGAGTGATCTGGGACGCGATGAGGTGAATGGAGTAGTAAGTCAATGACATAGGAAGGTGGAAACACGTTCTGTGGTCTTTGTTACTAAGGTAGGAGGTCACAGTCTCTTGAGGACAATGGTGGTGTGATATGACGGTGGTGTGGTTTGGTCATACAAGCGAGTGAGGCTAGAGGCGTGGTCTGATCTAGTTGGTGATGTTTGTCCTGTGGGAGTTTACACTGCTCTATCGACGGTCGTCGATGCCGGCCGATGTGCGCGGAGAGGCCGTAGATGTTGGAGAATGGGATGCTGGATTAGTTCACTTTGATTCTGCAGACAAGAGTGAAAGGGTAGTCTTCAGTATGTCGCGGAGTGACCGTATCGTTGGGTGTTGAGGGTGTGGTAGAGAGGATGGTCTATTGTGATGTAATCGATCTATCGGGAAGTAAGGTTCGAGTACCGTCGGTGTATTTTATGCTCGATAAGAGGACATGGAGTGAGATCAGCGTGTAAAAGCTACGTGTAGAGTCTACCTCTGAGCGCGTAGATCTGTCCTAGATTAGTGGTGTGTGATTGTGAAAATCTGGAGTTTCTTTATAGAAATAATGAGAGCATACTTCTCTTACAATCAATCGTACATGAAGTAGGGAGGGAAACTTGTGTGTAGTCTCGCTCATCTAGAGTATGAGAGGGACTGTAGCTGTGTCGCAGTCTGGTCATGAGACAAGTTATCTACATCGATTAGCAAATAGTATTGTAGTGAGAGTCGCAAGAATGTCGCACTGGAGTCGTGATCTAACGCCGTGTGTGTTACTCTTTCGCGCCCCCGCGCGCTAGTATTCGGTGAGGTCTGAGTTTCATAATGACTTGGTGTGTAGTATCAAGGTACCAAGCTAGACATCATGGATCCGTAGGAGTTTGGGAGGGGTGAAATAACTGTTTCTATTATATCAACTCTCAGCGATCGTCTCACTGAGGTCCAATAACAAGTATGTCAAGTGTAGATACTTAAGTACGCTGAGATAGCAGAGATATGCGAGTGCGCAGTACTGGACA
Source organism: Oreohelix idahoensis (assembly GCA_024509875.1). NCBI lineage: Eukaryota > Metazoa > Mollusca > Gastropoda > Stylommatophora > Oreohelicidae > Oreohelix > Oreohelix idahoensis. Next base: position 95,082 of record JAMPIV010004656.1, read on the forward strand.
GTTTAGGTTGTACGCGATGTCGCAGGTAATTAGATCTTCTCAACAGTAGTGTCTATGCAACTATAATCCAATGACTAGAGGTGGCAGCACACAGAAGTGAGATCAGGGAGAGCATAGTCATCTGTCGGTGAGGAGACACTCAGCAAAACGCAGTAATGGTTTGAAAAGCGTAGACTCTACTTAGCGACACGTTCAGGTGAATCAGATTCCAGAGCGGAATTGCGTCTACGGTGGAGAGCGTAGTGGCGGCGTCTCACTACGTCTCTAACTACAGCGACCTTATATGCAAAACACTGAGGGGTCAAGACCTCTCGAAGCGAGGGGGTGTGAGAGGCCAGCTCCAGAGCATGAGCGCGAGTCCCACACTAACAAGAGATATGACCAAAGTGGATCGCTTATTCAGCAAGGGTTCTTCTTCATACAGCATGCGACGGAGGTCTGCCTACAGGACACCACGTATCGTGATACATATTACGGGGGTTCGTGAATACTGGAGAGCATCCCGCGTGTACTAACACAAGTGATCGAAAGCAGGAGAGTGACGAGGATGTGAGTGACACATAGGAGAGATGCTGTTTCTCTAGGCAAGACACCGAGCACAGCCATCACTGTCGCTATCAATGGTCTGCGTATAGTCCTGGGGCAACTGGAGAACTCAAGTGGTCAACTAGTGTCACAAAGGGAGCATCTAGTCTATGAGAGGCTCAGCGTAGCACTCAGTGTCGAATATCCAAGTAACGTCAGCACACGACGCAGCGTCGATTGCAGCCACTATGGTGTACATCGGGGAGGTGAACTATATTAGCCTGCCGAGAAATCGACAGGTAACGTTCCACTCACAATAATGTATACTGACATCACAGCAGAATAGAACAGGTAACACACACACTCAAACATCGAAGAACCTGAACCAGACTGCAGATTACTGCGCGAACATCATCAAATTCATCTGAGCTGCGACGCAGATCGATTGAAAGAAACTACGTTTCGAAGACCGAACATACTATTCTTCAACACGGTTATAGAGTCCTACTGCGAAGGATCAAGTCTTCACTCAACTAAGACGTCAGCTAGGTGAAGACCACGGTATCGGAACTAGGATTAGACATTACATGCACTTCATTGTATTTTCTCAGAGGGACGCGAAACAGATTAAGTTCTTGACTTTAGTCTCTGAACGGGATGGGAGACAGCATATGAACATCACTATCACACTAGATGGCACAGTATGCCCCTCGCTTACAATGAGCGCATTTGAGAGACACTCACACGAGAGTACTGATCAATCTGGGACACAGGGAGACATATACTGCTGAGTGATCTAGCTCTCGAGCATCTGTGGTCTAATCTTTAGCATCCAATACATAGCACAGTCTGGGGAGCTCAACTGAGAACGATCAGCGAGCGAGATATACGTCTGGAGGGATCATCAGGATATGCAGGGGTGGGATCAGGGGAGAGGGGAATGCTCGGCCCAGGGAGGAGGAGTCAGATCGCGGGAACACGTCAGGTCATGATGGTAAGAGACCTGTAGCTGACGTCGAGCGTTCACGGCATCCTCTCTACACTAGTATTTTATGTCTATGGCTGCGGATCTGGGGAGGAGCAAGGAAAGAGTGAGTGAGGGTGAAGATCATAGGTGTGTGAGTCACCAGGACACGACAGCGGGATGATATAGGAGAAATGTTTCCGGCATGTGGCAGTCAGGTACTGAGGATACAGGCTCTCTCAATATACTGTGTGCGAGGCGTCGTGATAGGCTATTTGGCGGTATGCAGTGGTGAAGATTCATTGTGCGTACCACTCTCAGTGTTCTCGGAGAGTCAACCACTCTTAGGTGACATGATGCGAGTTGGTTAACAAAGCTCTGTTTTCCGTGGGCTTGAATCCACTATGTACTGCGAGAATCACTTCTCACTGTGAGTAGTATCAGTCTAGTGAAGCGAGAGGTGAGATCACTATGAGCATTTGTCGTCGAGACGGACGAGTAATTGAAGACTGTCTTTATTAGGGAGCTGTGAGTAACACACTCGTAAGAGTCTGTTCTATAGTGTATTAGACATGGCGCTTGCGGGGCAAGATATGAGTAGATACAGTGAGGGAGGAGAAGTATCGAGGCATAATTCAGGGGAAGGTGATAGGGCATCTGTCTTCTGTGGTATACTTTAGCTGTAACGGAGACTGGTTGGTGGAAGTTTCTTTATCGGTGTGGGGTAGTAGGATCACAGGCGTGCTCATATGTGCACGATCCAGATTCATTGAGACACTGCTGTCAATATTCATTAGGAGGGTTGTGGAGCGATCTGAGGATGAGTGTGGTGTATTAATTGTATTTAGAGAGAGTAGCGGTCAGGATAAAATCTTTCACAATGACTTTAGACAAGAATAAAAATTGCGGTGAGTCTGTGGACTGATTATGCTATATTTGTTATATTATAATCTATGTAAGGAATGTTAATACAGGTGTTTCTATACTGCAAGAAGAAGTCTAAATAATCATGTACTGCTGTTTAATCTATAATGTGTGATGTTTTTGCGATTATTTAGTAACACGATGAGTAAGTATAATTATTATGGGCTTTTGTTGAGTCCTGAGACAGATATATGCGCGTGATGTAAACTGACAATTAAGTTACTATTTTTATTCTGTTTAGAATTTGGCGTATTAGCGTAAGTAGGCATAAGATAAATTATTTTAAACGAGTGCAAGCACACTGGAGTGGTAGAGGAGGAATTTTAGGGGGGGTAACGGCGAGGGTGTACGGGATATCACATCGTATTGTTTTCTTTAGTGACGGCTAGGATGACAGATGGTCTGTTTTTTTTATAAAAGTTTGTTGAGACGTGGTTCTTTTTTTAATGGAGTGTTTGAAACATTTAAAACCTGGAAGCTTGAATAGAGGATGTATGAGATGTATAATTGTTTAAAGTGACTTGAAAAAATTTTGAGTTAGGAAGAAATTTAGTGTTACAATGGTATAGCTTCAAGTGTAAAGAGGTTAAGATAGCCGATAAGACTATAAGCTGAAAAGATAGATCGGACGGTTTCTTCCGAACATTCACAGTAGGTGCATTGGTTTTAAGACTAAGTTGGTGCGGCTAGATGGTGTGGCGGACGGTAAAGTGGCGTCGAGTGGTTTGGGACAACGATGCTGTAGGGTAGATAAGACTATATCCAAGGAATTATTAAAAATATAGATTATAGCTATCATATGGAGCGCTGTGATATATCGAGGTAGTGCCGCCGCGAAACTTGCCAGACGCAAACAGTGGAGAAAAATAGTTATAAATAAAGACAAGAATCTATGGAGCTTATCGTATGAGTGTTGTAAGGAGGAGGCGAGAGAACTTGGATCATTATGATAACGTGATAGTTCATTAGCACACTGAGATACTAGGGATCATTCATGGACTACCAGGTTGATGCATGTAAGTAGGAGATGCGGTTTGAGAAAGAAGACTGTTACGTGTTATCAGAGTGAGTTCTAGTCTGCAGACACGTGCATTTCTATAGTTCGTAGAGTCTCGGGTAATTTTTATCGTATAGCAGAGGTTAAAATGCCCACCAATCTAGTGGGTCATGGATGACGTAAACAACTGTTCGTGTTTTTATATGAGCGTGTGGTATATAGAAGTGCGACAAATGGAATTTAATATTAGAAACACTCCAGCATAGCGATAGTGGGGGTCCGCGAGCTCCTGTGAAATGGACGCAGTTAGACAACTATGAGCTTCAGAAGTTGTGTGAGAGAAACTATTTGTGTAGACTCCTGTTTTATAGGTGCCGTAGTATTCATAACTAGGAGGTATTTGTGAGGACTATTGGGGGACATACGAAGTGAGCGGTTTGTAGGCGCGGCAAATGTAATTGGTGGATTAGTGGTAAAGACTTATAGAAGTGTATAAAAAAATAAAATAATTAGGCTACAAGGGATGGTTGAGTATTAATGTGAGACACACCCGCAATGATTACAGTGTGATCCACTGGGGAGGCTGGTTATTGCACAGGAGCAGACAGGGAGGCAGGATACGGTGTCCCATGGACAAGTGATGGAAGTTAAACGTAGTAAGAAAGAAAAAGAGATAGCGGGCTATAATGTGCAGAGGATAACGTGAAAGGCAATTCTATTCAGGATCATCAGATATATCTATGCTATGTAGCGCCCAGGTAATAGTGAATTAGGCTGTTACAGTTAGGCGGCCGGTCACATTACGGTAACACCACACACACAATAAGAACGAGAGCATACTCGCATGCAAGTTATCCGAGCTTCAAATCTCACATGGAGATTAGTATGGTAGAAGAATTGAGTCCCACTGATTATGTAATCGAAGTTCATACCTGTAGATAGATATTAGCGAATCAACTGACATGCGAGTAAACTCAGGGGTTATATTCAAAAAAGTGTGAAGTAATGATTCTGGAATTGGGACGTATATGGAAAGATTTGAAAAGATGGTGGTCGTGACACAAGATGGGACCTAACACCGCCAACCAACAGTCAGAGATGGTGGTCACAATGCGAGTATTTAGTTGACAATTGGTAGGGAGTCATCACCTCGTGACATGTCTAACCCAACAGTGAGTTGGTAGTCTGTAAAGTTGAGACTGTCCCAGATACCCGAGTGACACGGCCATGTACGAAGTAAAACAGTCCGATGTGTTTGGATGAAATGGGTTGAGTGATATTTATCACTGAGAACCAGATTGTAGATGGAGCATGCAGTACGTCTATGGTAAAGAGGGGGTTCTATTTTCGTACCCCGGAGACCCGTAAATTGTAGGACACTCTGGCGGGTGAGTGATAATGTAAGTAAGGTGAAATTTATACGGACAGACACGATCCTTGATAATATACCATCATTTTCTGGGTATTGTTGTTCCACTCCTGAGATCTTCTCATCTTGCCACCCCCCCTGTTTTTGTCACTCGTGAACATTAGTATGTCTCCCGAATCTCATGTTCCCCCACCGATAAAGGGAGTGAGGATTCGCGGTAGCCCCGAAGTTAGCCGTCAATTATTTACAGGATTTTCTATAATCAATATGTGTGAGTGTGTATTCTCACCGATCGGAACAATAATCAATGGGCTAACTAATCGAGGAATTAGAGCGATTATAAGTGATCGCGTTTTCTACCGTCGAATAAGTATAGAGACTAGGCTGACGTTTAAGGTGACATGAGGTGAGAACGCGTAGATGTGAAACCTTCTGTACATTTAGATGATTCACTGACAGTGATTTGACCCCATCATAGATCACCCTACGATTTAGTTGTACTAGGAAAATACCTGCATATTGTTGAGGGGTACCGTATGCAAGAGAACATTATGCGTTGTGTATTTAATATACCCCCTGTGCAAGTTTTCTGACCCCTAACAGCTAAAGAAGAGTTACGAATACAGTTAATAACAAATCTTACGTGGCTAGGAACGAATATAGATGTCGCATTGTAGGGGTGAAAAACTTGGGGAGTCATTCGGGTTATATTAAGGGGTTACGCCATCCCCTTGGCTAAGTCTAGTCGGGCCGGCTTAGATCCATAAATTATATTATCCCCAAGGATAGACCCAAAAAGCTGCCGCGGACCCATTTACGCTTATCTGCTCGTAACAAATAATCATTTTTGATTATTTAAGGTGTATTCGTTAGATGGTAAGTTTTCATACACAATGTTACTGGTAGTGACGATGGTAAAGCTAACCGACAACCCAAATGCAGATGTTTTTAAAACGACAAAACACGAAGTTGTTTTGAATCAACGATAATATACAATTCTTTATTCGTACTCTACCCCCTTGCTAGTAGATACTAATACTTACGTAGTAAGCGGTCGCAAAGAGGGCCACCCCTAGGCACCTCGGCGTTGACTACAGCCCGCGCGGTCTATGCGAATGATGCGATCGCGCGCCCCCCCCAATCCCCAGCGCCCTCAGGAAGGATTTTAAGATTGGGTCCGGGCTATCCCCCGCAGTCAGTTCATGAGGTGACCCAGAGGTCTCCCAAGGTGCACCCCTCCCTAAGACCTGCTTGCCTGAGAGGTCTCATTGGTCTATGACAACCATCCGTATAGAGAGGAGTCAGTGACTATTATGCAGGATGAAGGATGTCTCCGGAAAGTCACCCCTCTCCCCTGCAAAACTCCCCCATCCCCCCCTCGAGAAAGATGACCCTGGGCTCAAATAAGTATGATACGTAGTATGACAAAGATATATAGAAAGTAGTGGTGAAGGTGATTCGATTTTTTTGAACTGTTTTTTTGTTTAGAGAATGGTTAAGAATTAGAAGTATCAACGTTTAAATGATAGCTGTTAGCGCCTTATTTTTGAATACATCTGCTTTAGTTCGGAGGCAGGCGAGGGTATCACTTAATATCCCATGAACCCCCCGCAAAGGGATATGGTCGGCTTTGACTGTGGTACCCTCCACGGGTTTTATTAGACGATATACCCCAATTATGCGCCCGCTGAGGCGACTATAACGGGTATCCCCCTATATTCCATTATACCATTCTCTTAGGATGGCGGGACCCTGGGAGCCGCGGAGAAGTTCGTGAAACTCCCCCTTTCAGAGTTGTATGTGAGGAACGAACCCTCAACCTCTGATGTAATTGTATACCACCCCCCCACAGTTGGTTACCCCCCCCGTAAATTTTGAGATGCAGAGAGAATAACCCCCCGAAAGCCCGTATAAGGAATTAAACCATAAGCCCCGTAGGTGTGTACCCGAAGTATTTGCTTTAGTGTTCCCCATAACTCCAACCCCCTAATATTACCGATACACCCCCCCAAGGCTGTCGTTACCCCTTTTGGCCCCCCCCACCACCTTTTCACAAAAGAATAAAGGAAAAAGCCGTGGAATCGGTCAGCCCACTCCACCCCCACCCCCGTTAAAGGAACCCCAACACAATCAAGTAGATCCAATAGTAATCCCTCCCCAAATGTACCGGGGGGGATATGTTGACACAAGAAGATAATATGATAGAGACGCCATGAAAGCAGGGACAAATCGAGCGGAGGCAAGAGATGACTATAGGCCTCAAACTCATTATGGAGTTCTGAGAGACATAACAGATGAGAGATCGACTTAATATGAGTCTACAATCGAATTATGACGAACGCAGGACAAACACAAGGATACATCAGTGATAAGTCCTACATATGACATCATCAACTCTATAGCGATGCGTTCTATGCTCGGTTCCCATCTACTCACAGGCGTGCTCTCATCTGCTACTCCCTCACCCTATACGTGACGGAGGAAGAGTATGGCGACAAGCTGGATGTTATATGCCAGACACTCAAGTAGCTCTCACCAGCGCTTAGTCTCTACTGATTTATTGGTCTACCCGGTCACCACTCCCCATACATTACCGAGGAGGCCCCCCCCCCCCCCATGCACACCCGAAGAAAGGTCACCCTTGACCCTACGATTAACGGAACAAGACATTTATCTGATATACCCCAGTTCTCGAGGCCTGGGTGTGATGGTCATCATCAACAGTGAAATATGGTAAATAGCCCCGATTTGGTTTATTTGATTGGTATTATGGACGGTGGGTTAAGGATAGGTTGAGGATGGGGAATGTAGGATACAAGTTTTGGTTATGTAGAAGTTTGTAAGGGATTTTTGGACCCATGGTTGTGTGGGGGGTAACCGTGCCACGGAGGGGGATTTGATGGGTGGTATGTGTGGGGTTAGTGATAGAGATCCCTGACACGCGGTTGGCACAAGAAACCTCCATATACAGTTAACGCCGATAAGGAACTGCATCTGTGTCTATCATTATTTTCGATATTTTGTCGAATCGGTTTTCCGGAGGATAGGAGGGTCAGATCAGAGAGATAGTACAATTAACGCCGCCCCCCTTCTGTCACACCACAACATGAGGCGACCGTAGAATCCTGATATCTGTTTCAACCGAGCTCATTTTGTACCTGCGTATAGACAGCCCCAATCAAACGGGGTGTGACTGGCGGAGCGCTACAATACCCTCCTAAAACAGATGTTATCTAAGATAAGCTTGACGCATGCCCTCGTGAAATGCGTAACAGGGCAGTATCGTGCTCATGGCCCAATCGCCCAAATTCGCTTTTCCTGAACACCCACCTCACTCATCCCCACCGCCAGGCCATGGTCCTCCGTCGAATTGTTTACCGGTCCCGGAACCCAGGCCTAACCGTCCGGACCAATGAGGATACTCAAGGATATTGATGATTGTGAGGCATCCAATTTATACAGCCAACACGCAACCGCTACGAGTTACGATATTGAACATCCGCCACACGAATCATCGAATCGTGCACACAGCATCCCCAGACGTATATAATCAGGCCACTCCAACGATCAAGATTACATACATAATTGCACTTATCGTCAGATGTCACTCATTCAATAACAAGACGACCATTCAGCTTCAAGACCCCAGTGACAGGCGCGAAGCAAACGACCAAGAAAATCTAACAATCAGATCTAGTGTGTTCTGTCTCGGCTACCTACCATAACGCACGCGTAACACAATATCTCCACTTTCTCTATATTATAGCACAGTATCCTAGTTGAGTTGATCAGAAATACTAAGTGCCACGAGACATATTGTGCGCACTAGCTACCTGCGAGTGTTAGCGACGTCTGAGGCAAGAGTGGGCTAAAAGGACGAGCAGAAACGGGGCACTCCATGGTGACAACGAAGCTAAAGAGTTGAGCTGGTTGAAAGCCACGTTAGGAATCTTAATTGAGACTCGAGACGCTCACACGCTAAGATAAAGACTAGATCTCCTGAGTCGACAGTTCATAGCGCAGATCTAAGATCTATTTAGCTCTTCTGATCTGTAAGCCTATGACAGACAGATAGAGTCATCACTAGCACGCTTGCCGCTCTGATGATGATTTATTTCTTTGTAGAGGTATATTCTTTAGGTTCGGTTGTCGTTCTCTTCGTATATACGCTTGTTATCACTAGGCCAGGTGCTACTGCAGTGGTGCTACATTACATATCTTCAATAGCAACTCGAGTCGAACCATTCTTGTGGAACGGATCAAGCTTGACTACATGTACTGCTCTACTCATTCAACCGAGTCATATCACTTCAATTCTCATACGATATTCTAGTTTCACTACACAAGATTCTGAGTGATGATATCCACATGCAGCTGGTACCCTTTCAAATGATCGCGTTTCTCTACCTCGATCTGATGGTGGTTTTTAATCATACTTCACCTAAGGTCAGACATCACTCAGTTCTTTTATTATCACGTCGCATCACTCTTACATGCGATATGACTAAGATAACAAAACACTATCCAAGTCGTGTATAGACGGCCATCTGCGCCCATCGCTATCGATATCTCATTGTGTAAGGTCTAATGGGGGGGGGGGTAGAATATACAGTCTATCTAGGTAGCTTCGAGATAGTCCTTTCATGACTATTTCACACAATAAGCTAAATAGTTGATGATAAATTATCTGATCTTATTAACACAGACTACTGCACATACGTATTATTGCAGTGATGACTGATTTGCTCGCTATCGATATCTCATTCTCAGTATTCATTACCCTACACTCGAGTGATATGGATCTATTAACAAAAGCTGGAATGAATAGAAAATCGCACCTACTTACTGACTCTTCAGTTGATCATTCTTACTTCTCGAGATCGTGATTAGAGCTACCAATTGTTACACGCAATATTACGCGACTGCGACCGATTATTCAGCTTCTGTGAAGATAGCATTAAACTTGATCGCAACCTTACTTCATTTTTGAAGAACTTCAAGAATCTCTAGACAGAACTGGTGCAGCCTAATGTCCTGTCTCTGCTTATATGATCACGATTCTCTCACACTTATCTGAATGCGTACTTTCCTTGTACAAACTAATCTCTCTATAAGGCTCACTGGCAAAATTCCTCGTGCCGAAAATGCAAACCATTAAACACAGCTTTCACAACTCCATATTGGCTCTACCTAATGGCATTCATATGCTCGGCTCATTGGTATACGTGGCTGTCAATCTGCAGACAGTGACGCGCTCTTTTGTGCCATGACTGACGCCGTCATGCGTACTAGACGACGATCGTAAAGATGTCTCACGAGTACATCGATGACATCTGCCTAATATTCATGACTCGTGGAAGACCATATTGATGAGTTAACACTCTCCTTCTACAATACGTTACGTAATGCCAACTGCAGTTTGGGCCTACACCTGTGGCGACTTCTCAAAGGTCCAAATAGGTTGTCCGAAATTCTTTTCTTTGTGGTCACCACGCTTAGGTAAGCCCACAAACGCGGTATCTGACGACAATACAGTCCAAAAGAATTCTAGAGATTTCTACCCCTTCAACTAAGAAACAAGTTAGGCTACACATCTCTCATCTGAAAGCCTCTCTCTCAACAAGCAATACAACTAAATTCTGATACCCTAACTCCCTACCAGCAGTAAACAACCACGCCAATAACCCAAAAGCAGTGTGATGTAGGCCATCTCGCAACACACATTCTAGTACAGCCACCCTGTTACGGCAAGGAGGATATGCCTAATAGCAAGGACAAGTAAGCGTCTAACCAACAATTACTTTGTGTGGGATAAAAAACTTGATTGGTGGGGGGGGGGGGGGGGGGGGGGGGGAGGGGATGTCTCTAACACGTGTATATAATCTCTATCTGAGATAAGTAGGAGATGGGGGATCTAGGGGGGGGACATACAGATACAGTCGTGGAAGATGAAATCGAAAATAAGAGGGGGGGGGGGGGGGGGGAAAGGGTGTGGAGGATACTAGGACTTGATTATAGGATTTTATGTTGAAGAGTGGGTTATAATATGGGTGGGTTGTTTTGCTGATAGGGTCATATAGAATACACTCAAACTCCATCCTGTTGGAGGTGTTGGGGTGAGTGGTTATAGGGAAGTAAGGCATGTAATAATGTGATGCGACAGGGAAAGTGATAGGGAGGGGGGGGGGACTGTGTTGGAATGTTGATGTGTTTTAGTGTGGGGGGGGGGTGCGAGGGAGGGTCTGGTGCCCTGGAGAAGCCGGTCAAATATCTCATCGTGCGCGCGCACTTTTACACACACAGAACAGACATAGTCCCTCTTACTTACATAACAGCGAGCGGAACAAATGCCCGTTTAAAAAACGCTAGAATCATCGAAGTACATCCAGCGATAAGTACTACACAGCGACTTATTGCACACTCACATTTCGTTGCGAGGATGCAAACATCTCTCTCTATCTGGCATGGGGCTTGAGGAGCGGGGGGGGGCGGGGGGGGGGGCGCACTGTCTGCTGAGATGAAATTGATTTAAATCTTTAGGCCACCAATGTTGACAAGTTGCTTTGATTAATGTTAGAAAATTTAACTGGTGTCTACTTAATGAGATGATAGTTATAGAGATAGGTAGTACGAATATTAATATATTCGGGAGACGAGCGTCACCTTCTCCAATCACTATCATCCGTGCCATCAAGTGGTCACGTTTGGAAGTGAGGGGGATATGTTGAGATGGTTTCATGATTACAGACATTTGATTTGACGTCGATCCGAATGGCTGTATCATGGACACCTCAATCGAATAGGATATATCTCATCGACCGACGACGATGATTGCGTTGCATGTGGTGCAACATTTGAGTTTGGCCAACTCGATTGCTGCACATGGAACATCGCAATGAATATAGTATTAACGACGTCGTATGCATATCACTATGCATGCCGCGTATGCCTTTGTAAGGTCATTCGACGTGATGTGGCTTCGGCCCTAACGGCAGTGTATTGGAAATGTGTGGCATCAGCCACTATGGATTGTTGTGGGTGGAGCATAGCCACCCTAGATTCGACTTGTGGGGTTTTGACCCGAACGGCAGTGTTGTTTATCAGAAGGGTGGACGGGCGCGGAGAGTCGGGGCCACGAGCGAGCGAGAGTGAGTGAGTGTGGTGATAAATCCACTTATTTTAATTGTGGTGGCTAGGAAGCCAATTGAGCAGTGGTATTTTCTTGAACCAAACGTTAAGTCGTCGTATGAATAACGCAGTTTGCATAATTATGGCAGATTGGGGAGCTGGTTGGCGGTGGGCGGCTTGGCGTGGTATGGCCAAAAGGAACATTACGTGTACTAGCAATAGTGTAAAGACTAGTATGAGAATGGATATTGTACAGCTAGGCGTGCAAGCGAAAGGCCTCCCTAGTTGGTATAACAGGATATTAGACGACTAGCACAGTAGACGTAAGCCTAAGCATAACTAAGTGAGAATTGCAGACGCGTAGCAGGATAAGTGTTTAAGTGGTTAGTGCTAGTGAAAAGTGGGAGGAACTGGGAGTCGAGAACGGCATAGCACTACGACGTATTCGAGTGGTTACGCGTTTAAAAGGCTAATTTTAGAGGGAACTGAAAAGCATACAAGTTTAATATTTGCCGTACAAACTAAAGATACGCGGACACATGGAGTCTTAGCATAAAGTATTGTTAGTATGTGTTTATGAAAGGTAAAAGAGCTACAGATTTTCGTACATGAAGAGTGAGTGGAGTTTTGTTCCCATTGATGTGGTGTCTTATAGGTATGTTACTAAGTAAACTAACGTTTGCGGTCTATCCACCAAAATTCCTCAGGGGTAAGGGGGTGGGTGTCCCGTAAGCAAGTATTAGGGTGTAGGTAGAGCCCTTGAGAATGTACTCCCCTCTACAATGCTGATAATATAGTAATGATTGCCCGTAGGAAAGTCTCGGGAGTGGGAAAAAGTACAGTTGGACTGTGTTAGCCTCACGGGAACCTGGACCATATAACCTGGGGACACTTACCCGTATAGGACCTTCTTATAATTCAGTATTTTCCGGATTGTAGGACATGAGAGCTGGGGGAATGTGCCATGAATGGAAAATTTTCACATTCCAATTGCATTGAACGCCGTTTTAGGTGAGATCGTTGGAATCCAAATATTGATGTGGACTTTTAAAAGGGAGGGAATTCCGCTTGTTCGAATGGTAGGACCTGCAAAGATTAAGTCGAGGTGGCCACGCCAGGGGGCGCAACCAGAGCATACTCGGAGGAGCGGTAGGTTTAACGTATGATTACTGCATCTCACACTGCCAATATAATCAATAAGACAAGAGACTAATACAGGTCAGTCAAGGGTCGAATATTTAATATGAAACATGTTCAGCACATAATGTATCACAAGGGTTAAAGCAGACATTATCGATACCAACGAACAGTATTACGGAATCCTACAAAAGTGATAAGAACCCGAGGGACTACTCCATAAACTGAATACGCATATAATAACTTGGTCATCCTCAAATATTAGAAGTCATCGAAGCACCCAGAACATACTGGGGTCCCGAGGCCCGTAACACTCGTTAAGAAAGAAAAAAGACCTATTCGAGATAGGGACAAGAAGACAGGAATGCGAATGCTTTCCACTAGACAGTGTTTTCTAATTAATTATGGAAAGAGTTCTGTTTCCCCACGACCTTAGCTTCTGCCCTTAGATCCCGTAAAGAAAAAGCCCCCAACCTCATCTGAGTAGAGAAAGGTTCCTATAGGTGAATATGTAACACCGACAGCACGAGTGATACATTAACAAACTAGATAATGATCAAACGATCGTTGGGTTTATTAATGAAATATCCACACATATAGGGTTAGTAATGGTTAGAACGTGATGATGGTGAAAGACGATTCACAAAAAAAAAAAAACACACAGATGTGATAATAAAATTGCAGTTAATTAAGTAATAGTTAATTAAGAATGAACTGGTGTAAAGTGAAATGATGATGTGATATGATACGTGTTACCAAAATGGTGAGTACTCTACACAGTCCATGTCTCTCTAAATGCTTCTCCTAGATATGAGGATTCACATGTATGCATAAAATGTCCCAAGTTGTTATACGTTATGTCGAGTGGGGTATCTCTAAGCTGAGGACGTTCTGATGAATACTGTTGGTGTACGGAGAACGCTGACGAGATATCTATGTATATTCCTTCACTGTTTGCGTATATCTCTGTATTGTTGATCAACATTTAATAGCTGTCATATGAACAAAAAGTCTGTTGTCTAATCTCCCGAAGGTACTGATCAGACTGGATATCTTCACGAAATGTTAGTGATATGTAGACTCATAACCTTGCATATGTAGTCGTGATTCATAATATATATATATATATATAGTCTGCTTCATAGAATGCGCTTAAGAGGGTGTTGCACTTGCTATAAATATGCGATTCCTCTTTTGAGCTCTTTTGCTTGACTTCAGATAATAATGATCTTTCGAGTGATTTGAATTTATGATGACTCTGTATTGAATTTGTGATAACGATGTATTGACCTTGTGATAACTCTGTATTGAACTTGTGAGCAAGCAGTATATGGTGACGAAAAATGCTGCGTTTACCTTCTGACTTGTGGGTGAAACAATATTCCTTTTTAATTGAGGAATGAAAGATGTCCTATGGCGAATTCTGCTAGCCAAATGTCCGTTTTTGATAACTTATTTCTGGTTAGACGTCAGACACGTTGCGTGTAGACTCAGACTTCTGATGAACTGAAGACACACAAAAGTCTTCGTAAGTTTTTCACATTTAACATCACTGGTTGACTTGCATTTAAACTATTGCTCATTATTCATCTCTCTCTCTCTCTCTGAGTTCAATTCTAATGATGTTAAATATCGTGTGCATGAGAGTGTGTGCGCATGGGAGACTGTGATGATGATGAACTATTAATTACCTCCTATCATCCTATCATTTTCTAGGAAAATCTTCTGATTTTATTAATCAGTTATGCCAAGAATTATTTGAAACTTTATCTTCCGCACATTTTAGCTGTGAGGTTAAAATAAACAAAAATAAGAAAATGTATTAATAAGTATAAGATCTACTAACCTTCTTTTCCCTTCGCAAAATCCTTTAAGAACACAATTCATCACAGAACTGAATTATATCCACTCTGAATAAACACGTGTATTAGGCTAGGCGTTTTTGGGATTAATCTCTTCCTCACAATGAAAAAACTGGACTCCTTCCTCTTGCAAGCTACGCAGTAGATTATATTTCTGCCAGTCCAATATGGGTTTCTTGTACAGCTCCGCCCATACCAACCAATCCTTAATGGCCCCTCTGGTCACTCATTCACAGGATCGCTCTTGTCCCCTGTCAGTCCAAACGTGGGTGTAGTTTGACCTCTGATTGTTTATTGTTCACCTGGCCAAGGTGGGCGTCCAATGTGGTAACCCAACGCTTGTCTGAACAGCGGCCGACCTAAGATAACACCATTACAGCATGAGACGTTTTCCCCTGGCCAATATGGGCGTCCAATGTGGTGTCACAGAAATTACAGCATGCCCAGATGTTTGATTAGGATGACCATATGTGTTTTTCACCAGATTTATCACGATGCAATGTGGGCTTCAAACGATAATGTCAGGCATGGGGACTCAATCAAAGGACTTTTATTCCCCCCGATGAAAGAACAAATGTGGTTCTCTAGATACCGGTCGCGAGTAATCACAACGATGAAATAGCAAATGTGGGTCGCAAATATGGGATGAAAGAGCAAATGTCGGAGAAAATACAATATGAAAAATGTAGGAAAAGATGGAGCAAAAAGGCCTTTGCGCTTGTTTATCACAATAGCCCCTCCTCAAGTGTGATGTCAATCGTACTCAGGAGAGCTTAGCCTTCTTGCTCGGGATTCCTTAATCCTTTTCCTCATCTTCGTTTTTCTCTCCGGTTTCCACCCTTTCCTCTACTTGTCTGTGCTCTCCGTCCTGCCTCATAGGATGACGGCTTAAAAAATCCGCTCCTACGTTATGTTTTCCTTGGATATAGTCCACTTGGAACGTGTACGGTTGTAGAACAAGCGACCACCTCATCAGTCTAGCATTCAAATTCTTTGAATTGGCGAGGAAGGTCACAGGTTGGTGATCACTCTGGATTGTAAATTTCCTTCCGTACAGGTATGCTTGAAATTTTTGTATTCCCCAGACGAGGGACAAACATTCCTTTTCGATTGTGGAATAGTTTTGTTCTGCTCGGTTTAACTTCCGACTCGCACATGCGACCGGAAATAGATTTGGTGGGCTTCTGTCATCTGGCTGTAGTAATGTAGCCCCGATTCCAATGTTACTGGCATCTGTGCGCAAGATGAATTTTCTAGTTAAATCTGGAAGCCGTAAAATAGGTTTTGTGGTGAGTTTCTCTTTTAGGAGTGCATATGCATGTTCACATTCTGCTGACCATGTCACTTTATCTGGGTTTCTTTTCTTGGTTAGCGATGTAAGCGGCGCACAGAGGCTATTAAAATCCTTTATATATCTCTGGTAGAATCCACAGAGAGATACAAATGACCGAACATCCCTTTTTGTGGACGGTCTCTGTGCATTTCTCAGCTTCTCAACGTTTTGAGTCTCGGGGAACATGGTCCCATGGGATATAGTATGTCATAGGAACTCTAGCTGTTCACACCCAATTTGACATTTTGTTGGGCGGGCGGTTAGTCCCGCTTCTCTGAGTCTGTTAAACAGCAAGGATAGCGCTGATATATGTTCTTCAAACGATTCAGTAGCTACTAGGATATCATCCATAAAATTGCTAATGGCGGGATGATTCAAAGGATCCAATAACTTTCGCATCATCCTTGTGAAGACACTAGGAGCATTGTTCAGTCCAAATGGCATCACATTAAACTAGAAGTGTCCATCTGGAGTACTGAAGGCTAACAGGTTCCTCACCTCAGCTTTTACCGGTATTTGATAGTACCCTTTACTGAGGTCGATCTTTGAAAAATAGCGAGCCCTGCTCAGCTTAGTAAATAGCTGGTTCTGGTCCGGTAACGGTTCTGGCTGGAACTGTGTTAACGCATTCAGCTGTCGGTAGTCGATGCACAGGCGGTGTTCTCCACTGGGTTTGCGTAACAACAGCACTCCCGCACTGTAAGGGGACTCCGACTTCGAAATTATGCCTTCCTTAAGTAAGTAATCAATTTCTTGCTTTAATGCCGTCGCCTTGGCATACGGAATCGGATAGGTTCTCATTCGGACGGGCGTAGGATCTGTGACTTCCATGTCAAACTCCATCAGGTTTGTCCGGCCCGGTTTGTCTGTCAGAGAGTCGGCGTGGTTTTCCATCAATCTCCGTACTTTTTCTTGCTGGGCTTCCGTTAAGGTGGAGCTTATTTTCATATCTAAATGTGATTCCTCCTGTATCACCGGGTACTCTACGGATGATAATGGCTCTTCTTCCATTTGCATAGCAATGGCCATAGTCATGAGGTGCGCTGGTTCGGCAGGGGCTTGCTCGTAAAACTTCTTAAGCAGATTTAAGGGATAAATTTTCTGCTTTCCGTTCACGGCGATTTTATAGTTGGTACGAGAAATCTTTTCCACCACTTTGTAGGGTCCCCTCCAGCAAATCTGCAATTTATTACTGCTACTTGGCAGAAGAAGTAGCACCTTCTCTCCTACTGCTAGTTCTCGGTCCTTCGCATTGCGATTGTAATATTTGGCATGTTTCCGCCTAGCCTCCCGTACTTTCGCTGTGGCTAATTCCCAGCCAGTCTTCAGGCGTTGTTTCAAGTCTGTGACGTACTGGAAGGCTGATGTGACAGTGTCGTCTGCCTTGGCATCTGTCCATGTTCTTAGTAATGCTTCTAATGGACCTTTAATAGGTCTTCCGAAGAGTAATGTAGCCGGAGGAACTCCAGTTGACGCATGCGGTACTTCCCTATAAGCAAATAATGCGGCAGGAAGATACTGATCCCAAGTTTCTGGCTTCTCCTGTGCCAACTTCCGAAGAATAGAGGTGAGCGTCCCGTTAAACCGCTCTACTTGCCCGTTACTTTGGGGGTGATAGGGCGAAGTATGGATATGCCTAGTCTTGAATATTCTAAGCACCTCCTCTGTCAACTTGCCTCTAAATTGTGACCCGTTGTCTGTGAGAATTTCATGCGGGAAGCCCAATCTAGTAAAGATATTCAGTAAAGCGTCAGCTACATGCACTGAGTCGCATGCTGGCATGGCTATGGCTTCGCCCCACATGGAACAGGTGTCCACTAAGGTAAGGGTATGGGAGTTCCTCTTCTTAGTTCTCAGCAGAGGTCCAATTATATCCACGGCCACTCTTTCAAATGGGGTGCCCAAGATTGGCATCTCCCCAAGGGTCGCGGGTGCCGTCCAGTGTTTTGGTGCAACTTTCTGGCACTGAGGACAAGACTTGACGAAACGTTCAATGTCGCCGGTGATCCCTGGCCAATAATAGTGGCAGGCGATCCTTTGAATCGTGGCGCTCATTCCCATGTGTCCACTAAATGGGATAGAGTGGCCCATCTCAAGCACCTGGTTCCTATAGGTTGCAGGAACTACTAATTGGTTGTGTTCCTGTCCTTCATTTCCAGCTCGGCGATACATCAATCCATTTTTCATAAAGAAGTCTCCCTTGGTAGGTGGGTTGTGTGTCCTAGGTAATTTTTTAAAACAGGGCGCCAGTGAGTAATCTTCCATTTGGGCCCTCTTCAATTCCTCGGGGAGGATATTGGTAGGAGGTTCCTGCTCTGCGTCTTTTTTTGACTGTCCTCTAGTCTGTACGGCCGCTATGACTAGTGGTTGAGTAGGTTCTCCAAGGAACACATATCTACATCGCAAGATTTAAGAGTAGATTGGTTCTTCCATTATAGCTGCACGAATCTCTCCTGTCACATAACGAGATTCCACTCTGATAAGTGCAATTGGCAGTGTCATGGGTGCAACATCCTTCGTCGGACCTTGGATGTCGACACTCTCTTCTGTTATCTGGTCAGGCGTGACAAGAGATGCCCTGACCACCGCATCGAAAGCAAGTCCTGTGTCATAAAGGCACTCCACAGATTGTCCGTTTACGAGGACTGATTCGATGACGGGAGGATGAGAAACGTTTCCGGTCCTCTGCTCCTTCCGGGGTGACGATTTTGTCTGCAGACAGGCAGCATGTTGGGGAGGAGGTCTGCGCTTGCACTCATTAGTGTTGTGATTGTTCAAGCGACAGTACTTGCACCATTTATCTCCCTGTCTCTGGTGTGGCGCAGCATTTTTCTTGTTTTGCTCTTTGTAGTTATCTTGTTTTGCGTGCTGTTTATGCGAGATGTGTGGTCCTTTGCTTTGTTGGTCTGGTTGGGAGCGAGCAGGTTGCTTTGGCGCTTGATCCGAAAACTTCTTTCTGGCTCCTTGAGACTCCATGAGAGCATTTTGGAATCGCTCTGCCAGTGTAAGAATATTTTCTAACCGGTCAGCGCCGTTTTCAGTGAGAAATCTACGCATTTCCACCGACATAGACTCTTTTAGTTGCTCTATCACAATCAGCTCTTTCAACCCGTCATAGTTCTCGGTAAAGTTTCTCAGTGTACACCACTTCACTAGGTAGTCTTTAATACGGGCTGCGAACTGTGAGAAAGTCTCTCCGGCCTCCTTCCTAGAACCTCGAAATTTTTTCCGGTAAGCCTCTGAATGAAGCTTGTACCTCACCAAGAGAGCTTTTTTCAATGCCTGATAGTCATCTTGCTCTCCGGCCGGAAGTTTATTAAAAACTTCGTAGGCGGCTCCTCTTAGGCCCTGGGAAAGTTTCAAGTTCCACTTCCGTTCTTCAAGTCCAAACCCTGTTGCAAAGCGTTCGAAGCGGTCTAAAAAGGCATCCATGGTATCGTTCCTTTCTGAAAAAGGTTCCAGCGGAAAGTTCATGGCATTGGGTGGTGCAGGTTGCGAAGTAGGCACACCATCTGAGCGGGGTGAGTACCCTCCATCAAAGTTGGAAGCCGCTGCACTTTTTGCCAGCTCTATCTGATTGGTCTGTCCCTGGATTTCCAGTTGCTTCATGTTAAGTGCATGCTCTGCTGCGGCTTTCTCTTTACGCTCCGCTGCTTCTGCTGCTTCTTTCCGCTCCGCTGCTTCTGCTGCGGCTTTCCGCTCCGCTGCTTCTGCTGCTGCTTTCTCCTTCTCCATTGCAAGTTTCTGCACTTCCATCTCTCTTGCATGGAGTTTATCAGTCTCCTCACTCACAAATTTCATCAGATCTTTTCCACTTAACCCGTATTCACGCCCTGCCTCCATTAAACTAGTTCTAATTTTTGCGGCATCTGCCATGATATGCAGTACTGGTTCGCGAAGGGAAAAATTGGCAGTGACCTCCAAACAAATTGTTTAGACTCGCACAAGTAATTATCTCTTTAAAACCAGCTAGGTTTAAATTAGCAATCAAGTTCAAATAGTTCTTTTAAAAAAATCACTCACTCAGCGTATTCTGAAAAATTATATAACAGATTATCTCGAAGTTTTCTATGAAAAATTTGCTAAATATTTATGATAAAAATTTTCCCAGCAGTTACAGAAAAAGATTTTAAAAAATCAGTTCCCTACAGTACCTTCTGTTCTCAAAAAGTGCTTACTCTGTTCGTTTGATACTCAATTTAAAAGTATCACTCGTTCTTTAGAGATATAAATTATCCCCCCTATGAAATAGACAAATTATAGTAAGAGTCAGTCTAGAAGGTAATCCCTCAAAATGGCAACAAATTTTGCAATTATCGCAACTGTATAGCAGAGATGAAAATGTGATTTATCACACTTCTAAGTCCGGGTTCACTAATCCCGGACGAGCCCCCAATTGTCGTGTGGTGAGTACTGGGGCAACTACAACAGTAGTTTTGCCAGGAATAGTCTATGAGATATTAGATATAAGGTCTCTAGAAATTGGCTCGTTAAGAAAGAAAAAATACCTATTCGAGATAGGGACAAGAAGACAGGAATGCGAATGCTTTCCACTAGACAGTGTTTTCTAATTAATTATGGAAAGAGTTCTGTTTCCCCACGACCTTAGCTTCTGCCCTTAGATCCCGTAAAGAAAAAGCCCCCAACCTCATCTGAGTAGAGAAAGGTTCCTATAGGTGAATATGTAACACCGACAGCACGAGTGATACATTAACAAACTAGATAATGATCAAACGATCGTTGGGTTTATTAATGAAATATCCACACATATAGGGTTAGTAATGGTTAGAACGTGATGATGGTGAAAGACGATTCACAAAAAAACACACAGATGAGATAATAAAATTGCAGTTAATTAAGTAATAGTTAATTAAGAATGAACTGGTGTAAAGTGAAATGATGATGTGATATGATACGTGTTACCAAAATGGTGAGTACTCTACTGTTACGGTATATGATATTAACGCCGTCTGCTAAAGGTTATCAGACGTGCAATTGTAAGAGGTTAAGGCGTTTAATATATTGCGATAGAGGTTTCGATTTTGAACGCTCCACACACGATCGATTATGACGTGTATAGCGTTGTTTAGGACACAGTCGGTAACTAAGAAACGCTACCCCTTTGTACTTGACCGCAAAGCTGAATAGCTGCGTTTTTCTAACCTTCCAATTCAATGGCATGATATAGCCATTTATATGTGTATTTTTGATGGACCAGGGTCAGTCCTAGAACTCGATATGAGAAGGAAATATATGGAGGTTAGTACTTAACTAGAATCCTCAGAAGGATGAGAATAATCGTCAAATTCGTATGAATATATTTCAGACTCGCAGTCTCACTGTCGGCAGGTAGCCATGTCTATCTGCTCGTGCATATAGCTGTGATGTTCTGACGACAATACTGCATTGTATCCTCATAACGGACATTGACACATAAACAGCAGTCTACGCCATTGATTAATTTATGCATGACTCATGTTCTGTCCCTATTTGAAATGTGTACATGTGAATTAAATGTCCGGACTCAATGAAATGACTTATCAAATCAATCGTATTCCAAAGTTCAAGTATTGTTTGGAATCTTCCACCCCAGCATTCGCTTAATCTTCCATCAAAGGCACGATGCACTAAAACTAACATATCAAGGAAGAAAACAATGGCCAGAATTTTATAATTGTTTTATTCATAACACATGGAACATTGTTCAGACCAAACCACCACGCAACAGTGGTGTCCGGTGTCTGGGGACGACAAAAAAATTTCTTCATGACTTTCGAATGAAATGTTTACGATCAAGTTTCGATCACATGACCAGTACGAGGCTGACGTGACGCAGTACTCATTATAATACCTAACAACGTGACGTCACTGAAAATCGTGTAGGTGATCTGTCGAAGAAACCAGCCGTTTCTAAGTCTAACCAAAGGAAACATAAGCCATTTGAAGCCAACACATGATATGGACTATAGGAGCAGACAGTCAGGGGCTTTAACCTAGCTGTTGACGACCGCTAGCACTGATCGAAGCAACGGTAAAGATAAATCTAGGTGTTTAACTGTTGGTATTGCAAACAGTGCTAACTAAGTCCATTGTCCTCTGCCTACATCGGCATATTTTTATCTATGTTTAATGTAATTTTTGTTGTCTTAATGTGTTGTTAATTCGTGGGAGGTAGGGAGGATGAACTGAAATTAAATTCTGCGGCTCTCACGATGCCTGGAATTAATTTCGGTCGTTTCTTAGGGCAGTTTAACGATCGCACCTTTGGAAACCCCATTGAGGTTTGACATTGGACTTGTTGTCCAAATCTGCTATCGTTTGACGATTTTGCGTTAGCTGTACTGTCCCGTAGATAATTGGTGTATTTTATTCGTACTCAGTTAATAATTTTATTCAGTTCTGTACCATGTTCGTTACTATTCGTCCAGTCTCCTCTGACTATCATTTATTTTATGATTGTTAAATTTTCGTCCGTTATGAGTCCTGTGACGTCATCATTTTTCGCAGTCATTTTTTTTTTTTTTTGTGTACCTTGAATATTCAGTTGACCTCCGGTCAGACCTTGCCCTTCATTTGGTCTGTGACATTTCCGCTTATTTTATTTAGTTCATAAATTCATTTTAATTGTGAAAATGTCTTGTTTGCGTCTTGACATTGTTTGTACCCTTTAGTTGCATCATTGTTTTGTTTGTCCTCATGATATATATTAATATTACATTAATAATATGCTATTATATGCAATAATACACTTGTAATTTAATTTAATTAATTTTTTCTGATAATTAAGGTTAATATGGGACATTGCATAATTATGCAGTGATAGTCCAAGAAAGTAGCACTACAATTTATCATAGATGCCTAGGGCATAATAATATAATATATATATTGACAAAATAAAATAATCTTATAGCTACCTTTGAGGTAATAGACCCATTGTATATTATTTAATATACTTTTCTGGTACTAAGAGAGTGACTTAGTACATTGAACAATATAATTACTAGGAATTATACCCAACATTATTGGATATTGAGATTAATTGTGTGATATAATTACATTATATTTAACAGATATCATAACTATTTATGATATAGTATTATTTAGATACAATATTGTTACAAAATATTGTCTATTAGTTGAACTTAGACATTAAGTTCAGTACTATTGTGATTATCTATATTGAATATTTCTAATTTGAGTAAGTATACTAATTACTCTGAAGCTACCATTGACTAATCTAATCAGTAATTATCAATAATTACTTACAGATAAAAGTCAAAATGCTTACTATAGACCATTTCGTTAAGATTGGTCGTGAATATGGTTATAAATCTCAAGAACTTCGTCAGTTTGCTGAATCAGAACTGGAAAAATATGAAAGAAAAGAAGAAGAGAAAAAAGCTGCATTAAAGAAAGAGGAAGAAGAGAAAAAAGCTGCATTAAAGAAAGAGGAAGCAGAACTTGAGATGAAGCAAATTGCCAAGGAAAATAGATTGAGAGAGATTGCTCAACGTGAAAGAGAAGAGCAAAGAACAATCGCCAAACAGGAAGAAGAGAATAAATTGAAACGAGAGGAAATTATTTTACAACAAGAAATGGAATTGGCGCGTATTAAATTGGAGACAGCAAGATTACAAGCACAAAGTGCTGATGCAAACCAGAATAATAACGCACAAAATGGATCATCATCCAGCCAACCTAAACATTTCTACAACTTTAAATTACCCATTTTCAACTTGAACGTCGACGACCTTTCATCGTTCCTGGCACGTTTTGAACAGACTTGCAAATCTAACCATTTGCCTGAAGAGTCATGGGTACTCAAATTAAATGAATTCTTGGTTGGAGAACCACTGACAGCTTCTCAAAATGCTGACCCATCAATAGCTAATAACTACGGTGCTATTAAGTCCTTGCTTTTACGAAGGTTTCACCTGGACGAGGAACACTGTAGGTTGAAATTTAAGGGAATTTTACCTGAATCTCCAAGGGATTTTGCAGGATTCATTGCGAATATACGCAATACATTTAATAGATGGGTTGAACTGGCAGAAGTCAACAAATCATACGACAAATTAGTTGATTTACTACTGCGGGATAAGGTATTATCTTCAGTTAGCCAGCCATTTTTTGCATATTTGCAGGAGCGTAAACCAGGTACTATGGATGAGTTAGAAAAAATTTCTTTAAACTACTGTTCGGCACATCCGAATGCAACCATTTCTAACTCCTCATTAAGAGAACCTCTACCTGTGGCGTCTAATATGGCCTACAATCACAATAACAAACAAAGACATCACAGTGTAGACAGAAGCAGGTTCCAAAGAAATCATAACGTTAACTTTCAGAAGGGACATAATAATGATTTCAACAATAAAAATGAGTTCAACAGAGGTAGATCACGAGATAGAAATTATTCACCTCAAACAAACTACCACAATAGTCAACATAACACTCATTATAATCGATCACATACTCCCAATAATAATAATAACTGGAATGGTAATAATCATGGCTCGAGACATCGAGATAATAGTTGCTATAGAGGACGACGAGATAATTCTAACAATTATACTCGGAATCGATCTCATTCTCGGGGATCATCTCATTACAACCATAATACAGGGGCGGCAGTTACAAATAATACTACCCCTATAGCTCAGGTCCCACTTGACAATAATACAACACAGTCTTCTGCTGCATGTTTTGCTATTAATTATAATGTGGCAAATAGTTGCCAGCAATGCAATCTTATTTTTCAGAAGGCGAAAGAAACAGTGCTCAACTGCGGACATATTATACCACAGGTAGGTCTTGCAGTCAACGATGGAACAGGCCTACTAATTTTTAACAGGGGATTAGTTAATGGATCCGTCGTCTCAGTGTTGAGGGATTCGGGATCCACAACGATTGGTGTACGACAGTCGCTGGTACATCCTAGCTGTGCAACAGGGGAATATGTCCGTTGCATGACTTTTGGTGGAACAATAGAGTTTTACCCCACAGCTATTATTCATGTTAACACTCCTTTCTTCACAGGAAACGTAAAAGTATGTATGCTAAAAAAGCCTATAGCTGATTTGATGGTCGGTCGTATACACGGCAGTAAAGATTGTACTCCAGATGAGATTATAGAATGGGAGAAACATAACCTATGCACTGGAAACGCCGTGACGACTAGAGCGCAGACTCAACTCATGGAGAAAGTTGATGATAATAAAATGGATGCAGACAACCAAGAGGAATTTGTAGTCAATTCACCTATTGACAGGGAAACATTTGCAACCAAACAAAAAGAGGATAAATCTTTAAAAAAAATTTTTTAAATTGGTTGATAAAGTTGACAATCTATCCTCAGGTAATAATAACAAACATTGTTTTGTTATTAAAAATGACATATTGATTAGATGTTTTAATGACAAATCACAAATGAAACAACAAGTTATGGTCCCGTATACTTTTAGACGGTACATTCTTCAACATGCACATGACTCACATTGTGCTGGACATATGGGATATACTCGAACACGATCTCGAGTACTGTCTTCATTCTTTTGGCCAGGGGTGTCAAGAGATATTTCGCAGTATGTACGTTCCTGTACTACATGCCAAGAAGTGAAAGCACGTGGAGCTTTTCACACGGCGCCTATTCAGGCTTGCGATATCTCAGTGAGACCTTTTGACAAGATGGCAATAGACATTATTGGTCCATTGCTACCATCGGCCAGAGGACATAGATTCGTCCTTACGTGCATTGATTTGTGCACACGATGGCCAGAAGCTATCCCATTAAAGACCACCACTACCACAGATGTAGCTGATGCACTACATCTCATCTTTTCTAGAATAGGGTTTCCTAGAAAACTTTTATCAGACCATGGGTCACAGTTTATATCTGACACCATGAAGGAAGTCATGAAAACTTGGGACATTGATAGGAATTTAAGTAGTATTTATCATCCGATGAGTAATGGTGCGGTTGAAAGACTTAACCGTACACTTAAACAACTACTACATAAGGTTACTGCTAAGCACCCTCATGACTGGGACAGAGCACTCCCAGCTGTTCTATTTGCTTATCGGGAGGTACCGCATGAACAAACTGGCTTCTCTCCCTTTGAATTAGTTTTTGGTGCTCCCCCAAGAGGTCCTATGGGACTAATAAAAGACTTATTAATTGACGAGGAGATGACTCAGGACACTCAGTCATCTTACGAATATGTGATTAATCTTCGGAAGAACATTATTGAGTCTTGCCAGTTGGCAACAGCTTCTTCTGAGGCTGCAAAAGCTAAGGCTCGATCTCTACAAAATAGGTCTCGACGATTACGCCAATTATTCCCAGGCGACGAGGCTTATGTGTTACTTCCTCACAATAACAATAAATTATTGATATCTTGGAATGGTCCTTACAAAGTCATTGATAAAATTTCCGACGTTGATTACGTCTTAGATATCAAGGGACACAAAAAGATATTTCATATTAACATGCTCAAGCAATTTCATACACGTCCTGAACACTTACAGTCAATTTTTCATGAACTAGATGACAACACAGTATCCACTTGTCATTATACTAACTTATCTGTCATCCAGGAAGAAGAATCTTCTTTTCCTGAGGTACAGTTACCGTTACCGGTACCAGTAGTTCAACCTACTGAATCTTGGCGGGATGTAACCATCTCTTCAACGGTTACACCGCAACAGCGTCTACAGATTGCTAATCTATTACAATCTTATCCAGATGTATTGACCGACGTCCCGGGTCGCACATCGGCTATCAGTCATGACATTACTCTCAATGATGATACACCTATTCGTGTACATCCCTATTCTGTTCCTTTACATTTCCTTGCTAAAACTACTAAGGAACTTGAACAGATGTTGTCTCTGGGAATCATTGAGACTAGTAATTCGCCATTCTCTTCTCCATTAGTGATTGTCCGGAAGAAGGACAATAACATTAGACTATGTGTTGATTATAGAAAATTAAATGCTAAGACTATAGTTGACAGCGAACCACATCCACTTATCGACGACTTACTGCCACGTCTATCCAACGCAACTATATTTAGTAAGATAGACTTAACTAAAGGTTTTTGGCAGATACCACTGACCGAAAAGGCTAAGCACTACACCGCATTTTCCACTCCACAAGGTCTATACCAGTGGAATGTGATGCCTTTTGGGCTTGTTAATGCGCCAGCTACCTTCATTCGCCTGATGCGACAAATTTTATCAGGTAGACCAGACGTTATTACATATATTGACGACATATGTTTGTTTAGTTCGTCGTTTGAGGAACATGTTTTGGGACTTAGATATGTTTTTGACACTCTAAGGAATTATCATCTAACTGCTAAACCTACAAAGGTGCAAATCGCGTGTAATGAGATAACCTTTTTGGGACATATCATTGGATCGGGATATATCCGAACTTTACCTAGTACAGTCTCCAAAATTCTAAACATAGCAGTTCCTCAGACGAAGAAACAGGTCAGGAGTTTGTTAGGACTTGTTCAATATTACAGTAGATTCATACCAAACTTGTCATCCATCACGGCTGTATTGTCTTCATTGTTAAAAAAAGATATGCCGGTGAAGGTGACATGGACTGGTACATGCAATGAAACTTTCAACAAAATTATAAATTTGTTCTCGCATGAACCAATTTTAAGACTTCCCGATGCTTCCAAAAGATTTTTCTTACGAACAGATGCTAGTAACTACGGCATTGGTGCATGCCTGCTCCAGAACCATGATGGCATTCTACATCCTACGTTATACATTTCAAGAAAGCTGAAGCCGGCAGAAACGAAGTATTCAACAGTCGACAAGGAACTTTTATCTGTGATCTGGGCAATAACCAAACTTGAAAAGTACTTACTTGGTGCTCCCTTCACCATACAGACGGACCAACGTGCCGTAGCAGCCTTGCGTCGATCAAATCATACAAGCCAGAAGCTTGCCAGATATTCAATCATCCTACAGCCATTCGAGTTCTCCATTGAACACATACCTGGCACTGAAAATTGTGTGGCAGATGCATTGTCACGTAATCCTATTGACGACGAATAATCAATATTGACACTCTTAAACTACATCAATCAGAACTACATTGGATTGAACGAAGTATCAACTATAAGAGAACTAACCTTGCCTTCAACTTAAACTTTATAAACACTATATGCATCACAGAATTGAACTAAAAGACATATTGACATTGGAACTTCGTCTAACGTCCATACACGATATACGAATATCATTGAACAATCATGGAATAATATCTGACGACAAGTCGAACTTATTATCCTATGGACTCTTAATTCTTGGATGCAGTGATAAATGACATTTCTTTCCGACGTGAACGTTTGAACACTTTTGCCTAAAAGAATTCATCAGGATCAAGACTACGGATGGATCATCATATCCTATACTAATTAATTAGTTAACTTAACTTCTTAATTGAATTATTATCAATAAAATGAAAGGTGAGAAAAAAATTAAATGAAAAAAAAAAGAGAACGAAATATAAAAAGAAGAAATTATGAAAAGAGAAAATAAATCTCACACAATTATTAGATTAATAATTTTTTTTTTAATGTACCTATACATTATTTAGTTAGTTAAATTAGATAGTTATTATTCACTAACACTTAACACACACAATTAAGTTAAACTTATATTCGAATTTCTTTCTATTTCTTCTCACTTAGTTTGTCTTTTCTTCTCTCATGACATCGCGTTACATTAGAACCTTAATAATTTAACTCTTAGTTTAATTAATTAATTTAATTTAAATTAGTCAAATTAATTCCTATATGACATACTAATACGACAGACCTTACTTTAATTTAATTCTATCATTCACTATTAACATTGGACATTTAT
Source organism: Oreohelix idahoensis (assembly GCA_024509875.1). Classification (NCBI taxonomy): domain Eukaryota; kingdom Metazoa; phylum Mollusca; class Gastropoda; order Stylommatophora; family Oreohelicidae; genus Oreohelix; species Oreohelix idahoensis. Next base: position 124,212 of record JAMPIV010004656.1, read on the forward strand.
TTAGTTGATATAATAATATGTATAATATTGATATATAATGTTAGATGACTATGACAAATAGTTAGTTGACATGACCGCAACACGGTTCTACTCAGAACATCGTCGGCCATATGTCACAATTGTGCTAAATTTTTTTGAAAAATTGTTAAGTCGGATAGATATTGAAAAAAAATCTATCGATTTTTTTTTCCCCGGTGTACAGGGAATTGTTACGGTATATGATATTAACGCCGTCTGCTAAAGGTTATCAGACGTGCAATTGTAAGAGGTTAAGGCATTTAATATATTGCGATAGAGGTTTCAATTTTGAACGCTCCACACACGATCGATTATGACGTGTATAGCGTTGTTTAGGACACAGTCGGTAACTAAGAAACGCTACCCCTTTGTACTTGACCGCAAAGCTGAATAGCTGCGTTTTTCTAACCTTCCAATTCAATGGCATGATATAGCCATTTATATGTGTATTTTTGATGGACCAGGGTCAGTCCTAGAACTCGATATGAGAAGGAAATATATGGAGGTTAGTACTTAACTAGAATCCTCAGAAGGATGAGAATAATCGTCAAATTCGTATGAATATATTTCAGACTCGCAGTCTCACTGTCGGCAGGTAGCCATGTCTATCTGCTCGTGCATATAGCTGTGATGTTCTGACGACAATACTGCATTGTATCCTCATAACGGACATTGACACATAAACAGCAGTCTACGCCATTGATTAATTTATGCATGACTCATGTTCTGTCCCTATTTGAAATGTGTACATGTGAATTAAATGTCCGGACTCAATGAAATGACTTATCAAATCAATCGTATTCCAAAGTTCAAGTATTGTTTGGAATCTTCCACCCCAGCATTCGCTTAATCTTCCATCAAAGGCACGATGCACTAAAACTAACATATCAAGGAAGAAAACAATGGCCAGAATTTTATAATTGTTTTATTCATAACACATGGAACATTGTTCAGACCAAACCACCACGCAACATCTACACAGTCCATGTCTCTCTAAATGCTTCTCCTAGATATAAGGATTCACATGTATGCATAAAATGTCCCAAGTTGTTATACGTTATGTCGAGTGGGGTATCTCTAAGCTGAGGACGTTCTTATGAATACTGTTGTCGTACGGAGAACGCTGACGAGATATCTATGTATATTCCTTCACTGTTTGAGTATATCTCTGTAGTGTTGATCAACAGTTAATAGCTGTCATATGAACAAAAAATCTGTTGTCTAATCTCCCGAGGGTACTGGTCAGACTGGATATCTTCACGAAATGTTAGTGATATGTAGACTCATAACCTTGCATATGTAGTCGTGATTCGTAATATATATATATAGTCTGCTTCATAGAATGCGCTTAAGAGGGTGTTGCACTTGCTATAAATATGCGATTCCTCTTTTGAGCTCTTTTGCTTGACTTCAGATAATAATGATCTTTCGAGTGATTTGAATTTATGATGACTCTGTATTGAATTTGTGATAACGATGTATTGACCTTGTGATAACTCTGTATTGAACTTGTGAGCAAGCAGTATATGGTGACGAAAAATGCTGCGTCCACCTTCTGACTTGTGGGTGAGACAATATTTCTTTTTAATTGAGGAATGAAAGATGTCCTATGGCGAATTCTGCTAGCCAAATGTCCGTTTTTGATAACTTATTTCTTGTTAGACGTCAGACACGTTGCGTGTAGACTCAGACTTCTGATGAACTGAAGACACACAAAAGTCTTCGTAAGTTTTTCACATTTAACATCACTGGTTGACTTGCATTTAAACTATTGCTCATTATTCATCTCTCTCTCTCTCTCTGAGTTCAATTCTAATGATGTTAAATATCGTGTGCATGAGAGTGTGTGCGCATGGGAGACTGTGATGATGATGAACTATTAATTACCTCCTATCATCCTATCATTTTCTAGGAAAATCTTCTGATTTTATTAATCAGTTATGCCAAGAATTATTTGAAACTTTATCTTCCGCACATTTTAGTTGTGAGGTTAAAATAAACAAAAATAAGAAAATGTATTATTAAGTATAAGATCTACTAACCTTCTTTTCCCTTCGCAAAATCCTTTAAGAACACAATTCATCACAGAACTGAATTATATCCACTCTGAATAAACACGTGTATTAGGCTAGGCGTTTTTGGGATTAATCTCTTCCTCACAATGAAAAAACTGGACTCCTTCCTCTTGCAAGCTACGCAGTAGATTATATTTCTGCCAGTCCAATATGGGTTTCTTGTACAGCTCCGCCCATACCAACCAATCCTTAATGGCCCCTCTGGTCACTCATTCACAGGATCGCTCTTGTCCCCTGTCAGTCCAAACGTGGGTGTAGTTTGACCTCTGATTGTTTATTGTTCACCTGGCCAAGGTGGGCGTCCAATGTGGTAACCCAACGCTTGTCTGAACAGCGGCCGACCTAAGATAACACCATTACAGCATGAGACGTTTTCTTCTGGCCAATATGGGCGTCCAATGTGGTGTCACAGAAATTACAGCATGCCCAGATGTTTGATTAGGATGACCAGATGTGTTTTCACCAGATTTATCACGATGCAATGTGGGCTTCAAACGATAATGTCAGGCATGGGGACTCAATCAAAGGACTTTTATTTCCCCCGATGAAAGAACAAATGTGGTTCTCTAGATACCGGTCGCGAGTAATCACAACGATGAAATAGCAAATGTGGGTCGCAAATATGGGATGAAAGAGCAAATGTCGGAGAAAATACAATATGAAAAATGTAGGAAAAGATGGAGCAAAAAGGCCTTTGCGCTCGTTTATCACACTCTAATCGAAGCCAAAAACGAGTCGTCAGAATGATTCGGGCAGATAGCAGAAAGTGCTTTTTGGATTATATTTATTTTGCCCCATGTTCGCAGCCCCAAGTTATTCCAACAACACGGCTTGTCAGCCGACCATTCTAATGGATGTTTGTTTTGCTTGTGCGGAGTAATTTCTCATCGCCCATCACAGTACTTATGGGCCATTACAATTGCCATTCATTCCTCTGGGCAACATCGGTGTAACCCCTTTACATCCTGTCACAGTGGATTATACTATCTTACATCCAAGAAGAAGAAGTCAGTTTCATCACTTGTGGAGTTTTTCAGGTTACTTATCACCCATTTAAAGCGCGTGTAGCGAGCCCTCATTTATGTTCGCTGTTCTAATTTGTGAGCCGAGGTCTCTAGCGACCGGCTAAAAGGAATTTCGCAGGTGTGCTGGAGCTAACGCAGCAGCATCCATCGCCATCACTCGTGCCCTTTGAAAGTGGGTGCACGCTGAAATAATGTTACTCATTTCTACAGGAGCTTATCTCTTTATCCATTGCATTAATGCATTCACAGAACAGTGTTAGGCACCTACATGCAGGAGTGCTTGCAACCAAGGATTAATCATAACAAAAGACAGGATAGGCCATTTCGTCATAGGAACTGGAGGCCCTCTGTCAGTTACGACAGCTGGATTGATTAAGAACTCACGGACTGTTCGGGTGGAATGAGTGAATTTCAGTGTGTGTGTGCGATTGAGCCTAGTGGTGTGGTACAGTGTGTGTTGGCCAATATTTTTGTTTGGAGAACTGACAGTTTTTTTAGCCTTCATACATTTTGAAGGCATACTGATTTTCCCATTTCTGTGGTTGTTGCTTTGTTGTTGTTTAATAAAAACACAAAATTACCTATTGTGAACAGAATCTCTTCTCTTATAACTGTCACTGTATATCGTAACGTTGTCCCTTACTACCTAAATGTTATTTATGAGAATAGGAGGGCGAGAAGTAGATTGACTTAGAAAAGTAAAAAACAGGAGGCTGAAGACGTGGCCCAACCACTCTTCAGAAGTCATATCTCTTCTCATAATCTCATTAGTGACTCTATTCTCATCTATTTCACATCTTCGATTTCACAATCTGTCTGAACTCAGACATACTCTAATCACAATCTATTCCTACCTGTGACACTGGTCAAGGCAAGAACCTTCACAATTCGTGGAATGTAGGTTTCAAGTGTCCATTACAAGCTTTGAGTTACAGAATGGTAGTACAGCAAATGGTCTCTTCGGGTCGTACCACAAATAGTCGGGTCGCCTCGTGCTGGTACCACAAACTTCAGAGGGAATAAAAGAACACATTCCGCTGCTAAGTCTTTATTTTCCTGATGTTAATCAGGCGCCTTTCCCGCTGTCCGTCAGCCGTTTGTTTTCTCAGATTTTTTACTCTCCCTGAGCGTATGTCATATCACACACGGGATATGATGAAAACTCGCCATTATTTCAGTTAATGTAATGAAAAAATTGGTGACTGGGCAGCCGCAAGTGGATTGTGCCTGAAGCAACATATTAAGTTTACATACATTCACACAATGATAAAATGCAACTATACACATGTTGATGTAATCATCACTCATTCCCTGCTCCATTTGGAGTTTGTGGTTACCTCTGCTTTTGGCTCTCCGAGAGAACCCGCATGAAGCAATCACTATCGCTTGCTGTGGTGGTTCATGAATGTATCCTTTTCACAGGCTGAGCTTGCCAGCCTCGTATGGACTTTTACCACCACCAGCAAGTATAATCATGTCAAATTCAAACCATAAAAATATGTTACAACTCACCTCAATAATTGATGGATGGGTTTGAAAAAAAATCGAAAAAAGGTGATTCGTCTTACGAGGACAAAGGACAAAGAAAATAGTCTACGTTACGGCCACAAGGCCTTCGTCAGGAAAGGAAAGAAAGTGAAGGCTAGATAGGACACATAAAAACTAAATAAAATAAAAACTGGGTACTTCCCTGAAGGCAAGAACCGAAATTCTATCAAAATCGCTGTCCTGTTGATAAGCGCGTGGCTGAACAGACAGCGACTTCCGCCGCCGGATGTACACAATGCATACTAAGAAACTAAAAAACGAAACCGGAAAATAAACTACCCAACGTGATAAAAGTGGGGACTGGAAATAATAAGGGACAGAATGAGTGGGAGATAAATAAATATGAAATAAAAAAAATGTATATGGCATACAAATAGAAGAATAGGATAAGAGTGGAAAGAGTAAAATAGAGCAAGAGAGGAGAGGGTGACCTCAGACAAAGGTGTGAAAAGTGTTGAGACCGGCTGGTTTTAGACACCCCATGCGGTGGATAAGACGGTTCTCAAACTGTTCTCGGCTGGCAGTGTCAGAGGAGCAGGATCGGATCGCTGTGACCTGGATGTCGATGGGACCATGGTGGTCAGGACCATTGAAGTGTATAGCAACTGGTGTTGACTTTTGCTGAGCGATGTCATTTAAGTGCTGGCTGAATCTGTCCCCAAGTCGTTTGCCTGTTTGGCCAATATAGGTTTTGCAGCAACGTTTACATATGATCGTATAAATGACATTGCGCGATTCACACGTGAAGCTACTAGTGATGGTGTACGTAGCCTTAGGAAAGGACACCTTCTGGGTTGAGATGACATACTTGCACGTGTTGCATCGTGTCCGACCACAGGGTAGTGTGCCAAAGTGAGTGGCATTCTCCTTTGGGAGACGGCTGTGAACAAGAAGATCCTTCAAGTTCTTGTCACGTCTATATGCCACCAAAGGTGCTTCACTGAATACTTTTTGGGTCAGAGGCTCTGCTTGGAGGATAGGGAGGTGGCGGAAAAGGATCTGTTTGACAGTAGTACTGTGAGGGTGATGGGTCAAGATTAATTTGACTCTATCCGAAGTGGATTTATGGTGAGGTTTGAGGGCCTCCAGACGAGAGATGGGGAGCACACGTTGGAGAGCAGAGGTGAGAACATGTTCTGGATAAAGTCTGTTACGGAAAAAATCCAACATCTCATTTGCTCGTAAGTGGAAGTCATCGTCGTCTTGGCATAAACGGCGGAGGCGGAGAAGTTGTGAAAAAGGAAGGGAGTCACGACAAGCCCGAGGATGAGAAGAGGTATACAGGAGGTAGCTGTGGGCATCTGTCGGCTTGTAGTATACTGAGGTATTAAGGCCGGAGGGCGTGATAGAAATAGTAATGTCAAGGAAGTTGACAGATACTGTGGAGACGAGGGAGGTGAACTTGATGGTGGGGTGAAAGTGGTTCACAAAGTCGATGAAGCGGTGTAAATCAGTCTCAGACATATCTGTGAGACCTATGCCATCATCGATATATCTGCGGTAAAACCCAGGGAAAGGACCGGAGTATTGTTGCCATATCTGATGCTCCAAGTGGCCCATGAATAGACAGGCATAGCTGGGACCCATCTTCGTTCCCATGGCAACACCGCTAATTTGGTCAAAAAACTGACCATTGAATTCAAAGGAATTCAGTTGAAGGACCAGTTCAGCAAGACGGAGAAGAGTGACAGTGGATATAGAAGGGCAAGTGCGTTGGTCCAGAAAAAACTGAAGAGCTCGGAGACCATCAGAGTGGGGAATAGAGGTATACAGAGAACAGACGTCCAGCAAGAAAAGACGGTAGGAGCGGTCTGCTGGGAGTCGGATAGAGGAGAAAGTTGTAAGAGCGTGATTGGTGTCTTTGATGAAGGAGGGAAGATTCACAACGATAGGCTGGAAAATGCTATCGAGAAAGTCAGAAATGTGTTCAGTAGGACAAGAACAGGCTGAGACAATAGGTCTTCCAGGGTTTTCGATCTTGTGAATTTTGGGGAGCATGTAGAATACAGGCTTGCCCAAAGAGCTGTCATGAATCCTGAGATGAGATGCTTCGGGAGGAAGATCATTACTAGTGATAAGCTGTTTAATCGTGTTGTGTACAATGCGATTGTTAGAGACAGTCGCATCGCTGGTCCTGGACCTGTAAAAAGAGCCATTGGTCAACTGGTTTTTACCTTCACTTAGGTACAAGTCCTTCTGCCAGACGACAATGGCTCCTCCCTTGTCAGCCGGTTTGATGACAATGTCGTCTCTACGGCGAAGAAGGGAGAGAGCACCAGACTCCGCCGAAGTGAGATTGGAATAATGCAATCTACGAGGGCGGAGCTGCTGAATGTCATGGATGGTGTTCTTGATATACAGGTCCAGGGCATGAGAGGCTCCAGGTTTAGGTGTAAAGGGAGGTTTAGTAGAGTCAGAAAAGCGCGCGAAGATGTCGGATTCAGCCTGAGACTGCGGAGTGCTGTCTTTCTCTCTAAAATGGAGCTTCAGCCTCATGCGACGGTGAAACCGATGAACATCCTGGAGGAGATTGTATTGGTCTAGGGTCGGACGAAGAGGAACAAATTTTAGGCCCTTACTAAGAACAGAGCGCTCTCCCTCAGAGAGGGGTAGATCTGGGGGGATGCAGACTACCTGAGTGCATGATGGAGTGGAGGATGGAGGGGTAGCTATGGGGGTAGGGATGAGACGGGATAGTTTATGGTGTTTAGACGTGGAAAGGAACTCATGCAGCTGCCGGTTCAGTGTGTGGATAGTGGTGCGTATCATAGAATAGAAAGGGAAGTTGTTGGAGGTGAGACAACGTAAGCGAAGCAGAAGCTGGGTCTGTTGGGCACTAAGGTCTGATAAAAGGCGGGAGTGACTGGCGGCCACTACGCGCATACGTTGAAAGCCACATCTGGTCTCAATTCGTTGTAGGAGACGTTGTTCCCTAGGATTGAGTGTACCAGCAGATGGATGAAAATTGGAAGAAAATCCATTAGGAAGAATTTTGTGGTGGAGGCAGGTGTGAATAAAGTGGAGATGGGAGGTGAATCTAGTTTTCTTGAAAGTAACGAACGCAAAGTCAATAGCGACACGGGATATATCAGGAGGTAGGGAGCTAAAGCTGGTGGTAACCGACACACGGAGAGAGTTGATAAAATATTTCAGCGAGGGCATAGTGGGGAAAAGTAAAACGTCCAGAAAATAAAAAACGTAAAATATGAAATAAATAAAATATAAGACGCTGAAACAATAAATAAATAGGGTAGATTGCGGTAATATAAGATATGAAGGAAGAATAGGGAAATACGAAAATAAATAGATGAATAGGATATAAAATACTGAGAAAAGGCGATAGGATAGGATCAGGGAGATAAGCAGGATATGTAGATAGAGATACGAGATAACAGAGACACGGTGCAGTCAAAAAAAAAAATATATATATATATATATATATATAATCGAGGAAGTGGAGGGGAACTGCGGTAAGACGTGGAATACGATGGATGGGTTTGAAAAAAAAATCGAAAAAAGGTGATTCGTCTTACGAGGACAAAGGACAAAGAAAATAGTCTACGTTACGGCCACAAGGCCTTCGTCAGGAAAGGAAAGAAAGTGAAGGCTAGATAGGACACATAAAAACTAAATAAAATAAAAACTGGGTACTTCCCTGAAGGCAAGAACCGAAATTCTATCAAAATCGCTGTCCTGTTGATAAGCGCGTGGCTGAACAGACAGCGACTTCCGCCGCCGGATGTACACAATGCATACTAAGAAACTAAAAAACGAAACCGGAAAATGACATCGCTCAGCAAAAGTCAACACCAGTTGCTATACACTTCAATGGTCCTGACCACCATGGTCCCATCGACATCCAGGTCACAGCGATCCGATCCTGCTCCTCTGACACTGCCAGCCGAGAACAGTTTGAGAACCGTCTTATCCACCGCATGGGGTGTCTAAAACCAGCCGGTCTCAACACTTTTCACACCTTTGTCTGAGGTCACCCTCTCCTCTCTTGCTCTATTTTACTCTTTCCACTCTTATCCTATTCTTCTATTTGTATGCCATATACATTTTTTTTATTTCATATTTATTTATCTCCCACTCATTCTGTCCCTTATTATTTCCAGTCCCCACTTTTATCACGTTGGGTAGTTTATTTTCCGGTTTCGTTTTTTTAGTTTCTTAGTATGCATTGTGTACATCCGGCGGCGGAAGTCGCTGTCTGTTCAGCCACGCGCTTATCAACAGGACAGCGATTTTGATAGAATTTCGGTTCTTGCCTTCAGGGAAGTACCCAGTTTTTATTTTATTTAGTTTTTATGTGTCCTATCTAGCCTTCACTTTCTTTCCTTTCCTGACGAAGGCCTTGTGGCCGTAACGTAGACTATTTTCTTTGTCCTTTGTCCTCGTAAGACGAATCACCTTTTTTCGATTTTTTTTCAAACCCATCCATCGTATTCCACGTCTTACCGCAGTTCCCCTCCACTTTCTCAATAATTGAGAAATCTTAGACTTCTTGCTCAGGTAAATAGTCTCGGCAACTTGATATAGATGCCTAGAACACACGTCGTGGTATTTAGTTCTATTAACAATCCCTCTGCGACCTGATGAGTATGTCCTGTATAAGTCCGGTTTCTGTAAAAATAACTCAGGGTTCCATGCTGTAGTGTTCAGAAGTGTTCCTCTAAGTCCGGTAATATATAAAGTCAGAATCTTAACTTCTATTCTCTTCTGGCTATTCTCTCTGAGCTGTCTACTTGACAATTCGGGAATGCAGTGTGGTGTGTTTAAAAAGTACTACATTTTATCTCAGACTTCACCCATGCATTCTTGTTGTCTACTACTATGCAACTCCCAATCAGGGCGATTGTATATAACTTCTTGAATTGGCAAAACAAATGGCATTCAAAGTACATGAAAAGATAGAGTAGTGTTTATGGAATTTTCTACATGGCTAATACTCGTACTTTTGAGAATTTAAACAGCCTCTTTCCATATTTGAAATCGTGATTTCCGTCTATTTTGTTATGTCTTCTATTATTACATTTTTGATCACTCCATGAAATGTCTCCCAAGATTGCGATTATCTATAATCACCTATTCCAAGTAATTCGGAAGTCTAATTACTTAGTTTATCAGACTCTGCCGATCTCTTGTATCACAGGACTTGTCGCAAATCCGATTGCCTGTCTAGACACATCGTGGTTTATGTAATTAAATCCGTATTGCAAGTCCATTCTACTGTCGAGTCGGAAGTGATTATGCAATCTTAAGCAAACACTTCATGCTCGCATCTACCTGGAGACAATATTGGCATGAACACGGTTAGTGATTCAATTAATCTTTCAGGGATGGGCGATTGCCTGCATCGAAGCGTGAATAATGACAGTATAAAACAAGGTAACAATTCCATTGAGGCACGGCCACAAAATATGCAGAAATAATTAAATAATAAAAGAGAGGAGAGAAGCCACGAAAAAATACGCAATCATATTTCATCACAGTTGTTTACTTATTAATCAGCCGCACCCATGCACGGTCTGTCAGGAAAATGTGTTACATATTAGTTAACCACACGTCTCTCTACCGATCCCATGTGTCAATATGGGTTCAAACGAAAGGGACTGATTACCATAATCAGCAACAGATGGTTACTGAAGTCCAGACATAACAAAAATTAAGGGAAGGGAGTGTAAACAATGAATCAAAAATACCAAATACTGTCAGAGGTGGGAACAACTGATATCAAGCGCACAGAATGAATTATAGGATGGCACAGGTAAATGTGACGTTCGAAGTTATTTTGTCACAAGTGTAGAGGTTTACCAGAGAGAACGTCATTTTATCCTACCAGCTGTCTTTCTCCTGGCCTGTTTCCAATCTAGTCCTCGGTTCTTCGGGAATTATCTAATGTTGTCCTCCCAGCGAACTCTGGGTCGTCCTGGAGGTCTGGATCCTGGTTCTTAGTTTCCCATACGTGTCGTAGTAGCCGGTCTTCTTCCATTCTGCAAACATGGCCAAACCATCGTAGTTGGAACTGTTCCACTTGGGTCTGCAGGAGCTGAGTTTTGAGGCCATGACGTATCGTCTGGTTGCAGACCATGTCTCTTCGTGTTACTTCAACCAGTGAAGTATGGAAAAATTAATCCAAAAATTTCCAGTCAACGCATTTCAACTCTCCGTGTAGTACACGCCCTCAACAAAACCACGCCAAACTTTCTTATCCTGTGCCACTCGCTCAAGATCTTTCCCCGTCTTTTTCATCCCTTTCTCTAGTTCTCTCCTTCGCGCCTTTTTTTAAGTCTTCCCACCCCTCTATTTCTCTTACCCTGTGGATTCCAGAACAAGTACTGCCTTGTAAGGCTTTCACCTTGGTTTTTTTTTCATAATGTGTGACATCCAATGCCAGCTTCTTATTAATTTGGACAGCAAGCAAACGACCGAAGAGCTAAAGGAACTAACAATAGAATTACGAAAGAAAAGTGGCTACGGTCTTCACTGGGAATAGAGAAATACGAAAGAGAAGTTGTAAGAGCAAAGATGCTATGTAACATGAAAGAGACTAGACAACAAAATAAACTTTTAATAACGAAGACAAGAGAATCACATTATGTGAAGCAAAGTTTAAGAGATGCGTGTAATCTGATAGGAACGAAGTCGTACACGTGATGTGGGAGATTCAGGGAAACAAAACAAATAGGGTACAAGAGATAAAAAAACGTTACCATTAATGTCGAGACTGATGAACTCGTATTTCATCTAATATAAAGATTGAGGAACATACTAATAATAGATTAGAGAAAATTGAAAATTGTTCAGCCAGTGTATAGAGAGATAAAACTGTTGTAAAAATCGTACTGAGAAATGAAACTGTTGTAAAAATTGTACTGTGAAATGAAACTGTTGTAAAAATTGTACTGAGAAATGAAACTTTTGTAAAAATTGTACTGAAAAATGAAACTGTTGTAAAAATCGTACTGAGAAAAGACACTGTTCTAAAAATCGTACCGAGAAATGAAACTGTTGTAAAAATCGTACTGAGAAATGAAACTGCTGCATAAATCGTACTCAGAAATGAAACTGTTGTAAAAATCGTACTGAGAAATGAAACTGTTGTAAAAATTGTACTGAGAAATCAAACTGTTGTAAAAATCGTGCTGAGAAGAGACACTTTTCTAAAAATCGTACTGAGAAATGAAACTGTTGTAAAAATCGTACTGAGAAATGAAACTGTTGTAAAAATTATACTGAGAAATGAAACTGTTGTAAAAATCGTACTGAGAAATGAAACTGTTCTAAAAATCGTACTGAGAGATGAAACTGTCGTTAAAAAACTAGTACTGAGAGATGAAACTTGTAAAAATCATAAAGACACTAGTTTACTTGGCAATTCTAAAGTGGCTTGCTCGTTTCGCTACAGTGGGGGTGACCAGATCTTTTCCTCGCTGTCTTTTGTTATCCCTAACCCAAGAGCAGAGTCAGGTGCTCATTTACAGCTGGGTAGAGTGGAGAGTGATCGCTACCAGATTTCGATCCCAGAACCGGGTAACTTCACCGGAAGAGGACAGGATGACTTGTCTTTAATTAGCTAACGCCTATGCCGCCCCAGGGCGCTGAAGAGTTTTTAAGAAATGATAAATGAATAAACGAATAAGAATTGTCTATCCAAGCTGATTAATTGTTTGTTTATGTAGAATTGTTTACATCGCGCGCGATGAAACATAAAATATGCAACGACCAAGTCAGGGCTTCTATAATTATAATTTATGTTATAATGATATAATTAATCTCTTTAGAATGGAAAACGTGTCAGCCATTATGCCTGCATCCTGTCTCCGGAATGTATAATTTTTTGAAAGGGCACAAATGTTTTGCACTGACATTGCATAGTTAATATGGTGGATAGATGAATGATATGAGTGAGGAGTTGGAAGAGGCGTGATGCATAGATTAAAGATTTAAAAGACAAACAATCATCATCATCATTTTCGCTCAGTGTTGGAGCATGGAGCCACCAGTGTTGATAGTCTCTATATGCAGGAAGCCTTCACCGTGCAGTCACATGTTGTTGTAGCTATGGTTTCTGTAACAATTTGTTTGACATAATGAGGGGGCCAGCAATCATGTAAACCTCATATTAGTCGCACCAGTAGCCATATTCTTTCTTGGTCTCTTCGCAGATCTCTAGGATAGATGGGTCGACATAAAAGATTAGACAGCAGATAGACAGACAGGCAGGCGGACAGCCAGACATGCAGTCAGGCAGACAAACAGACAGACATAAAAGCAGGCAGGCAGACAGAACGAACGAACGAACGAACTTTATTTTCAAAGGGTTAAGAATTGGGCACGCATGCCAGTCTGACATTCTGCCCTTCCTCTCTCTCATCATGTATACTATATCCTTTCATCCTCACATTTACTTTAAGCATAATTAAGGCATTTATCATTATAAAAGTAATATTATATTTGCAATAATCATCATAAT